>JPFL01000132.1:0-55967 GCA_000733385.1 Paramecium biaurelia
CGTTATTTTTTGTGAGAAGTCTCCAAACAATCCTATATAAAAACATCCAAAAATCTGTCCTATTCCTACATACAAGAATCCTTCATAAATTGTAATAGCCCTATTTTCAGGATCCAATATTGAATTGATTGTCAATAAGTTTGGTAATTACAATAATAAGAATGACATCAAACTTCCAACATTGAAAATCAAAATAATAAAATATAAGAATCCTTCAGAACAAAGAACGGATAAAGTTAAGTATAGATTACCAAAGTAATTATTTTTAACATATTTCTCTATTGAAATTGTTTTCTAACCAGCATAAACCCATTACAGATCATCAGATGAACTTTATTTCTCTGATAGAATATCCTATAAATTATTTTCTTCATATGAAAAACTTTAAATTGTAAAAAATTATTGAGTCTACATCATCTACACCTATTAATCCATAATTTATTATATCTTTTCACTTTCTCCAATACTCTCCTCTAAGTCTATCAATTTATTGTATAATTCATTAGATTCTTTCTTTTAATTCATTTTTTATAGTTCTAATCTCAAAATCTTTTAGTTTTCTCTTCCATTTTGAATTAGCAATTATGCAATCACTTTATTAAACTTTTTAAATTTCGATTTCTTTTTTTCATCTGGAATTGTTAAAAATAATGAACATAAAAACAAAGAACCAATTATCAATATAATATAAACATGTTTTAATGTGTCTACTAATGACCCTCTATTACAATAATGAGCCAACAAATTCCCTATCAAACTACCTATCAACCATTAAAATTGATGTCTATATATTAAATTATAATATCTATATACATACATAAAATAGAACGAACTATAATAAATTATCTTCTCTTTACCACCTGCTAAATTGGATAAATAATAAAGCATTGAAAAAAGTAGTAAAGTCTTACAAAATCCTGAAATAAATGAAAACACTATAGTGAATGTCCACATTACTTATATATTGCAAATTGATTCCTCAGAATCTTTACATATTGTTGCAAATTAAAGTGGTAAAATAAATAAAATAGATCCTAAGGAGGAAAAGAAAAATATGTATCTGAATTAAACTTTTAATACAAGCATTGGAATCATAGGTAAACTCAAGGGGGCAGCCATCTCATAACAAAACCATCTAAGAAAAATTAATATTTAATTGTACTAAACATTTCCAAAACTTACTAGTCCTGAATCAGGACCTAATGGAAAATTAGTTGAATATATGAAATCATATATTTGCATCATTCCCATTTTCCCAGTCATATTGAATGCTTTAAGTAGCATAAACATAAAACAGCAATAGGTTGAAAGCCATAAGTTTTTTGCCGATTTTTATTCTCGTATTCTCAATTAATATCTATATTAAATGAATTATAATTCATTCATTTACTATAAATTTATATATGTTTAATTGTCTAAAACAAACATATTAAATTTGATAACGTTGTATTGAAATATAAAATATTATTACAAATAGATCATTAATTTAATAAGAAAATGTAATCTTCATAGAGTTAGAATTATATTCAGAACATATCGGTTGGAATCTTTAACTTATATTTGTTATCTTATTAATTTAAAATCTCAATACCAATTTAGAAACAAAAGAAATACCTATTCATAATCTATCTAAATATTTTTCTATATGTATTAAAATGCATAATTGAAATTCTATCTAAACTTAATATTGTTTTAAGTTTTTTTAATCCCAAATATTATTTTCATTTTAATCATTATTAATTTTAAAGATCTTCTTCTAACCAATGTCTAAATAAACCGTCCTTAAATAATAAATAATTTTAATAATTCCTATCTTCATTTTTTATTGCACTAAAAAACTACATAATAATTAAATTATAAAATCCTTAATCTATTGAAAAATTTATACACTCTTAATTCCAATAGAAATTGAATAAAAATTATTATTATTAATTATATGTCTTAGAACTCAGATAGGAGATTATGTAAAGTTCATAGTTAATAAATCATTGCAACTAATCTTAAAGAGTTATGTGATGAAGAAAGTAGACATCTATGTGGATAATGCCTAACTCTAAAAACTATGGAATAAACTATACATATTAATGATGAGGCTTAGAGATATTTAGAAAACATAAAAACAGACTATTATTAATAAAAGAGTAAAAATATAGAATAAGCTTAAAATGTATTAGGATAACTTTAAAATTGCATTAATGAGCTAAAAAGGGATTTGTTGAACATTTGTGAAAAAGTATCTCAATAAATTACTCAAGAGATTGAGAGATAATCGATTCTTAATGAAAATTTGGATTAGACTATCTAATAAATAGATGTTTATAATTTTAATGAATTATTTACAAAACTATAAAAAGAAGATATTGAAAATTCACAATCGATTTTTAGAAATATTTTATAATCTCAGATATTACAAATTTAAAATAACAAAAAGATCGAAGAATTTCTTCAATAACTTAAGTCCTTAGAATTTTAGGCTAGTTAGTTGGAAATCTTTTAAACTGAATAATTATAATAGTATTCTGAAGAGCACTAAATTGTAATGATTTTTTAGTCATAATTAATAGGACACTCCAGGACTAAAGGTAGTTTGCCACAGTCATAATAAAGAAATAATTGCCTTTGATCTTGATCCCGAGAGAGCTAAAGAAAATAGATTAGCTTGTATATATTGTATTGAAGAAAATTCAATAAAATATAGTTCATTGACAAAAATATAGAAATAATGGAATTAATTGGAAGAAATAAAGAAAAAGAAACTGGAGGCAATATAATAAAAAAGTTATGAGAATGAGTAGGTTATATTGTAATAATTAAATTGTTTCATTGAAGTTTTGTAAGAGAAAAAAAATGAAATAATAAGTTTTCTCAAAGAGCATAATTCAAATTTAAATAACATAATTAATTCAACATTTTAAGGTATGAATTAAAATTGGCATAATTATTAAAAGAAAACTCTTCTTGATATAGTTGAAACATTATCTAATATTTAATTAAATGATTAGATTTGTTTTAAATAAGAAAATTAGATATTGGAATAGGAAATAGAATTAAATAAAAACATATATAATTCTCTTTAAAAAGTGAAAGAAACTTGTTCAACAACACTATAAAAAATTTCAGAAAAAATTAATTATGATTATGAATAGTTTTGTTTAAATAATATGAAATCATAGAATAAAGAACTTAAATTGATATCAAAAGAGATTGAATTAAATTTATCTATTTCATAAGAACTAAAATAATAAAATCTTAAATAAACTTAAACAGATATAGTATCATAAAATTAAGGAAAAATTAATTATCTAATGTTACAAAATCATGCAATAAGACAAGTTGATTATTTTAGAACATTATGTTTTACAAATGAGAATGATTCATTAATAGCAGGATGTAATAAATAAATATAAATTTACAAATTTTATTGGGGATAATTAGAACTTATTTAATAGCTAGATAAACATGATTACAATATTTGTTCAATTTATGTTATGAAGAAAAGTAAATAATTTATTTCTGGAGATTTAAATGGAAAGATTATTTTTTGGATTCTTGAAGAGAATAAATGGAAATTCTCTTCTGAAAGTAGGGAACATACTGATTATGTTAATTAGATATTAATGAATAAAGATGAGAGTGAAATGATAACATGTAGTGATGATAAGAGTATTAAATTTTATACAAAAGAATAATAATGGAAATGTATATAGATTATAAAGAATCATCAAAGTAATGTTCATGCAATATCATTGAATGCATTAGAAAACACATTAGTTTCATGTGGATTTGATAGTTTAATTTCAGTAATTGTAAAAGATTCCTTATCAAGAGAATGGTAGGTAAAGTAAACGATTAAAAATGAACATTATGGTTATAGGATTTGTTTCATTAAGCATAACCATTTTTTGTTTCAACCTCAAGGATAATAGAAAATGTGTTTATTTAAAAAATCTAGTCAGAATGGAGAATTTGAGAAGATAAAGGAATTTGATGTTAATAAGTAATACAGCAGTTGCAGTAGATGGTTCTAAATGGAATATAAAGAATAGAATTAATTATTATTGTGTAAGAATGGAAATTGTGTTAATTTATTTAAAGTTTAGGATGATTGTTCATTAAAACCTGAATAAACAATAACATTTGAAACTTAAGGGATTTGTGGAGCGATTACTAGTGATTCTTTACATTTAATATTATGGGATGAAAAATCTAAGTAATTTTAGATTAGAAAGTAATATGATGAATGATAAATTAATTCACAAAAATAAATTTACATTAAAGTTTTATCTATATAAACAATTATGAATATTCAATCATTAATATCACTTCCAGTTAAATGTGAATGTCTTTTTTTATCTTATAATTCTTCACCTTAATTTTCAATATGTTTGACAAAAGTGACTGTCACATTCTTATCACTAGTCCTACTTTATCTTTTCTATAGAATAGAGCTAAAGGATTTACTTATCTTTCTTCATCCTCTACATTACCCATTTCATAATATTTTATATCAGTCTACAATTGGTCATCAAGAACCACTCTTTTTAAGTGTTATCTTCTTTAATAAATTCCACAGAGAATGGCTATAAAAATGATCATAATATTATAGACATAAACTGAATAGCCTATTTTGATATCAAACCCATACTCAACCTATTTAGTTAAGATTAATTCATTTGGATAACCTCCAATAATAAATCCTATAGGTCTTATTAGACAGTAAGACTATATTATAATATACTGCTTACTCCAACTAATGAAGTGGATACAATTCCCATTTGAAGATTATATCTAAGACCAAGCAAACCTAAAATAAAGCCAGAAACAACAATAGAAGTTGCTAAAGGAAAGAACATTAAGTCTGTTTCAATTGAATAGTAAAATAATGATTGTATCATCAAAGATACAATTAGTCCAACACTAAATCCAAAATTAAATAGAAGGAAAAAGAACCTCTGCATTGAAGCATTAAAATATATGAAAGCTACTAATACTCCTGATCCTATGACAACACATAAAGCTGCATTACTAGATTCACTATTTAATGTGGCCTCTCCTATAACAATAGTAGTAAATCCAAAACCCATTAGAATAGCAAGAATCATAGATGACAATTATGCTAATTAATATCCTAAGAGTAAGAAGAATATTCCAACAACCCAAAGTACTATAGAGAACATCCATTTGAAATCAATAAAGAATTAAGTAACAGGATTATAAACTAATATTGGACATGCAGAAGATGAATTAAGAATGAATAGATATCCATCTTTATTAGAGTCTTCTACTGTCATAATATCTGATTTAGAACATTTCAATTGTAATTTAAAAGTATCCTTTTCTACTATTCCTCTTCTTTCTATAACTAATCCTTAAAATGGTTTATTTTCAACCAATAAAGTTAATTAGTTTGCATCCACATTACTTTATTCAGAATAAGGAGTGCATGTGTTCTTTTCTGAAACAATAAGTGATTATGATTAATCTTTATCTATTTATTTAAGAATATTTGTATCATCTTTATCTTTTTCAATGACTTTAGATTCATTTGTTTTATTATCTATTGTTGGAGTATTTGTATCTGTTGAAGTATTACTATTATTAATATTGTCCTCTTTATTTGTATCAATTGATGCTTCTGTATTTGTATTGTTTTCATTTGTATTTTCAGTATTAGTAGTAGTTGCAGTATTTAAATTAGGTGTATTACTTGTTTCAATTTTAGTTTCTTCCAAAACTCTATTGGATTTTTACTTCTCGCATTTATAATTTAAAAGCCCACACAAAGTAATATATAAAGATTTTCCATCATTTCCATAAACCAAATTATTTGCTTACACATTGCTAAAATCAAATTTAATATCATTGTTATATTAAACTTGGCATGACAGTAATGTTGTGAATAGAATTGATACTATAAAAATATTCATCATAATTAATAATGAAATATCACAAAGTTAAATGGGACTAAGTACCAATAGTTGATGAGGCTAGCCAACATTATCTTGATTAATTGAATTAACGTAATCGTTTTCATAACTTTCCTACCAACTAATGGTTTAAGAGGAGATCTAATTATGTAAAACCTCAGTATCTCTATTATCCTGAAGAAAGAAAATTACAGATGGAACTTAAATAGATTTTCATGGTATATCATCTCATTAACTTCCATAGACATTAGATTGGAACAATGAAAGAGTTCTTACTTTGGCTCATCTGTTTATGCTTTTCAAACACTATGGATATGGTGTAAATGTTAATGATTTATAAACCATATACTAATTTATAGATTATAACAAGGACAAGGCCTTATCATTAGATGAATTTAAAGGGCTTACAGAAAATTAAGAAGCCTTGTAAGCATTCAGAATTATGATGCTTAAAATTCAAAAAACCTTAGAATATACTGAAAAGTATGTTCCTTTATCAGTCGGAGCCATGCTTAGTCATATTAGTTACTTGGTTCAAAGAGAAAAGTAACTCAAAATGATTCTCAGTGAATAAAGCATCTCAATAAAATTCTAAGCTTTTAGATAATTAATTTAAGAAACTGAAAAGAAAACCATTGCAGATGAAGCTTATATATTGTACCTTAAAGCTTAAGCAGAATTTTAAAGAAAACTTAAAAGATAAAATTCAGTAGATTTAACAATCAAAGTCAGAAAATCTTTCTCCACCATCAATGGATTATAACCATTATTGTTTAGAAACATGCTCATGAAAGATGCTAGTGAACTCCAAGATCTGGCTAAGATGGTTAAAATATAAAGTCAAGTAATTTCAGATACTTTTCAAACTGTGACTGAATCACTGGATGAGAGTTCGTTATCAAATATAGAATCAAACGAAATAGAAATAGTAGTGAAAAAAGCTTAATAAAAAGGGAAACTCTAAGCAAATCAAGAAATCAGATAATTATTAACTCAAAGAGAACTACCCAAAATAGCATCATAACATAGAAAATAATTAAGTGTGGTTACTGAAGATTTACCTCCTGTTTAATTTAATTTTAAAAAATGTCATTCTACAAATAATAAAAGTCTTTTAGAACGCTAATTGAAACTATAAAAAATTATTCCTCTTGAAGAATTGTCTTAATTTAACTTTCTTTCTTCAAGATCAAATAAAAATTACAGTTCTACTTAAGAACAAAACTCTTCAGAAAATTAAGGAGGCTGGTCCAATAGTATTTTGTCTATGAAATTGCCAACTTTATAATGAATATTTGATTTTGGATTTTCAAAACAATCTATATAAACAAAATTTATCCATTATAGAGTTATAACTAAAAATATTTATTATATATAATTTATCTTACATTAGTAATTTTCAATTAGAATTTAGTATAGTTATAAATAATGTCAATAATTTATATATCCGATATTAACAATCCTTAAGAATTACTTTTTCGAAAATACTTTTCTTTAGTCATATTTGGTTGAATTGTTGTTGAAATTTATTAAAATTGTAGAAATCTATATGTGTATTAATCCATTTTTTATTTCATTACTATATTTGATTATTTAATCAAATCAAGTATTAGATATACAGTATTTAGATAGAATGTTCTTTTTGATATTTCATAATAATGGTTTTAAATCCGCTTCATAAAATAATCATTTATTGGATTTTAACTCCAAAATTGTTCAAATTTATAGATTCAAAGATCTTTATATGATTTTTATCTAAATTAGTTATATATTATTTTATAATTTATATAAATTTATTTATCAAACCAATTTTCTGATTATTAATTAATTTTAGTAGATCAAATAAAAAAAATTTAATATACTACCTACCATCAAAGTGATTAATTTTTTGAATTTGTTATAAATGATACAAATAATAGATAAAGATAAGTAGATAAGCAAAGTTAATAAATAAATGTATTATTTCAAATTAGAAAAGAAACTTTCTTCTCTTTCTTTCCTACTGGATTCTTTTAGATCTTCTTAATTAAGGATTACAATTCATTAAGTTAGTCATCACAGGTTTTTTTCTAAATTAGTATTTCAATACCATTAATTATTCGTATCTGTCTGATCTCTTAATTGTGTATTCCTCATCAATAACCATTTTTTATTGTTTTATGTAAGGTAAAATGGATATATTTTGTCGTTTACTATCCGTCTATGGTTAATTATATGGATTTTATCCATTAATAATTTGCTGATTGTTAGAATCATCAAAATGATTAATATCTTAAGAATTAATAGAATTAAGAGGTTTTGATTTTCTATTGGTTAACTTTTATTACTAATTTTTGCCTTCTATAATCTTTGAAGTTATGTTATTTAATTGAGGGCCTTCCATACTATATCTGATAATTGAATTTATTGGAATAGACTATCCATCAAATATTTGTGAGTTCCTTCTACTCTTAAAGTAATTACATTAGTGTTTGATTGAATCTTATGTTTGTTATAATCTTTAAATTACCTGAGCTAATGATATTAGTTTCAATTAATTCTTGATTTGGTTTATTATCAAAAGACAACATCTACATGGTTTTTTGGGGAGGGTAATGCAATGATCGTTTAAGTTACTTTATCAGATTGAAATCATTATAAGGACTTAAAGATTGGGATCGTAGTTGTCTATATTAAAAAGGTTATTCACATTATGAATTCATTATTATTAAAAATGGCAGAAGAGATTTCAATAACATTTGATGAATAGAATAAAATTAGAGTTTTGGATGCTGAGAAGTATAGAGAGACAGAATAGTTGAAGATAGAGAGCATGGATTTTATTAAGAAGGTCCTTGCTTTAGATGAGGTGGTTCAAAATTTGAATGAGACACTTGAAGAATATTCAAAAAAAATAGAAATTGAAAAGTTGAGAGCAATAGGAGAGGTATGAATATTTAGAATATATAGAGAAATAAAGTAGAAACAGAATAAGAAAATAGAAAGAAGAAATTAATGGAGTTATCTAATATTTTGAATGAGAGAAAGGCTGAATTAGACAGATATCAGATTGAACTTGATAGTTTATAAAAGGTTGAATAAGATCAAAGAATATTAATAGAGAAACTAAGTAACAATGAAGCATGATGAGCTAATTAAAAATATATAAATATATGTTCCATTTATCATAATCTCTAAATAATGTAAAAAGAGATCATCGTTTAAATCCATTACAAATAGATGCACGATATTCAGAGAGTGTTGACTTCAACATTAAACCAAAGTTCTTTTTACCATAGATACAAACGATTGAGCAGAATAGTGTGTTTACAGAGAAATCAAAGTAGCTACGACTACCATAATTATAAAATCATTTGATAGCAAATGATTAACACTAAAGTAAGAAGATTGAGATAACAAAGTCTATAGCACTTAAATAATAGAGGAGATAAACAATAATTTATGCTATGAGAACAAAGGCAGGATGCAAAATTAATAAAGCTATAAAAATTAATTAAGATTCAGCCATTGTTTGTCCAAAATATCTTGAGAAGTATTAATCTATGATAATAAAATAGTATTGGTTATAAGTTATTTGCAGTTTCAGATGGACATGGTCTAAATGGCCATCATGTGTCCAATTTTATTTAATAAACACTTCCTATACATTTACATAAATAATTAGGAGATAATCATGAAGATATTAAAATGTAAATAACTAGAGCATTTACAATTATAAATAGAGAAATTTGGAATTCAAATACAGATACAAATCTTTCTGGTTCTACTACTGCATCAGTGTTAATTACAAAAGATATTGTATTTTTATATTTTAATCAATTTATTTTTAGATTTATACAGCAAATGTTGGTGATTCAAGAGCAATTTTATGTAGATTTAATTAAGTTTGGTAAATCGTACCTTTAACAAGAGATCATAAACCAGATGATCCTGAAGAAATGAAAACTATTCTAGGTGCTGGAGGTAGAGTTGAATAATCGAGAGGTTAATCAATTTCTTAATTTAGATTTTTATGGGAATCCAATAGGGCCTTTTAGAGTTTGGTTATAGTATATTCATGCACCAGGTTTAGCAATGTCTAGATCTCTAGGTGATAAAGTAGGAGCTTAAGCAGGAGTAACAGCGATTCCAGAGATAAAATAATTTACTTTGACTAACGATCATCAATTTATAATTGTAGCTTCTGATGGAGTTTGGGAATACTTAAGTAACGAAGAGGTATTCAGTTTAATAATTAGGTAATGAGTTTAGTGATTCCATACTTTGAGAAAGATAATAATCCTGAACATGCTGCAGAGAAAGTAGTGAAAGAAGCAATCTAAGCATGGAGAAGAGTAAGAATTAATATATAATTTTAGAATAGTTTAGCCAGAGACGATATTACTTGTATTGTTATCTTTCTATGACTAGAATAAATAAGGATATAATGAATAAAATCTGTTTTTGTTCTTATTTTATATAAAATTAACCTTTTACATTTAATATTTACCTATTTTATATCAATACTAAAAATAAAGTAAAGATAACTATTTGAATGAGAAAATATATTAAACTAAAAATAGACAGTTTGCAAAGAAGTAATCATATAATGCAGAGGAGATTAATGAAGATTAAAGATTAAGAAAGATGTTGAAAAAGCTTTTGATAAATTAAATCAATATTAATAAGTATATTCAATTGTTTTTTATTAATAAAATGTTTAAATTTGGATAAGAGAAATTCACAAAAAAGACTTTACCTAAGAATTTTGCAGATCAGATTCTTAATCTTGAAATGGAAATAGAATTGAATGATCAAGTTTAAATAGAACTCATATAAGATTTAATTTCACTCTATATGGTAATTATTTATCGTCATCTCATTTAGGAAGGAGTAGAATATTATGAATCTATTAAGGATAGAAGACATCTTTATTTTTAGAGAAAGCTTAATGCATTAATGTTAAAGCCTACTTTTATTAATGCAACTTAGAAATATGAAGAATCCCAAAAGCCCAAAGATGACAATTAAATTAAGAGAGCAAAATTTCAAGAGTAAACTCGTAGGATCGAACTTGATCTCATTTATAGTCAAACTGAATCTAAAGAGGTATACTATTCATTTTGTGATTGAGGCTCAAGTTAAAGGAATTGTTGACAATCACACAAATTAAGTCATGAAAATAGAGAGTCTTATTAAAAATGAAATTGCTCATCAATCAGATGCATTTCAGATGCGTCTTGAGAGACGTCGTCGTTCAAAATTGACTCATTCTCTTAGTCAACCTGAAATAGATCTGCAATCTCAAAAATCTGGTAATAGCAATAAGAAAAAATAAATTGAATTACATGAATAAATAGGTATTTCATAAATCAATATCCTTTTATAGTTTAAATCAAGTAAATCATTCATGAAGAGGATGAAACAGCAGCAACTAGAAAAGATTCCACCTTATAATAGACTAAAGAAAAGAAATGGGATATAATTCATAAGGCATCTCTAATTCAAGAGAATAAGTAAACTATAATTTATTAATTCACAGAAAGAGAACTAATAGTTTGATTCAGAGAAGGAGATCTGTATTTCTAACTACAAAACAAATGATACAAATTAAAAGATCCATTAGTTGTGGAGCTACAAAACCAATGGAAGAACTCAAGAATGAATGATAATATAATAATAATAATTATTATTAATAATATATTCTGTCATTTATTCTTTATCTCTAAAAATTAATAAACTTACTCATTTTGTACAATATCTGCCAGATGTAGAAGTTCAATTTCTATAGATAAACAGTTTTTTAGATCTTATATTACACATCAACAATTAATAAATATATATTTAAATATATCATTTAATGAATTAACTTGAGGATGGAGAAGTTCCGACTAATAATGAACCAAAAAAAAATGGAGCATCAATTTACTCTTCTACTTACAGAACAAAAGTTTGTGAGCATTTCAAAAAAGGCTCATGTATTAAGGGCAATAAATGTTCATATATGCATCCTAAAGAGTTATAAAATGTTACTCGCATCTGCAAGTATTATTTAGGGCAAGGATGTTAGAATTAATAACAATGCTAATATTCTCATGATTTATCAAAATACCAATGCAAATTCTTTTTTGCAATGAGTAATTGCAAAGGATAGAATTGTCGCTTTTCACATGATCTTTGGGAAAATGAAATTGCAAAGTAACAATGGGCAGCTGACAATGATTAATTTTTAAAAGATTGTTATCAAAGAAGAGTAAATTTCAGATTTTATTTTCTTTTAGGGTACAACAGGTTTGGGAGCAGCTTATGATGAATAATACAAAATAAAAGTTTTTGAATAATAAAAAGTCAACTCAAGTATTTCATTATTTAATATTCTTTACAGATCAGAGAAACTACCCCTTTTATCAAAATAATTATATGGCTCCATAACCATAAATGCAAATAAATATTTTATAGCAAATATCTCCACAAATTCCTTAAGGACGAACTAAATTACCCATTAATAATGACTTGGATCCAATAAGTGATGAAGAGCAATAAGAAGAAATTAATAAATAGCCAAAGTTAAACATTTATGAATAATAAAATCCATACTAGATACTCTAAAATAATATTGCACCTCTTCCTCAACACCAACCCTTTTCAATTAATACCTAATACATTCAATAAAGGATACCTATTAATTAATAAAATTAATTTTTATATCCTCCTCCTGTCCTTCCAAACTAATAACAATAATAAATGTTTTAATAATAATAATAAGCATATTAATAAATGAAATATTATCAATAATAGACATAAAATACTATGTTTTTGAACCAATATCATCCACAATAAACATATTAAATATAACAATAATAACCTCTAATTGAAGATCAAAAAGAATAAATATTATAATAATAATAAATAATCTAATAATAAAAACAATAGTAATTATAATAGTTATAATAATAATAACAAATTTAATAATAACATTAGTAGTAATAATAATTTTTATAATAGTAATAATCATAGCCATTGTAATAATAATCATAACCATTATAATAATAATAATAATCATAACCAGTATAATAATAATCATAACCATAATAATAATAACCTTAATAATAATCAATACCTTAATAATAATAATAATTTGAATAATAAAGTAATAATGGAAAGTTAGAAAATAAAGAAAAAAATGAATCTAAATAATAATAGAAGAAAAGCTAAGAAAAATAGTAGAAAAAAAAAATAAAAAAATAAAAACCATCAAAGTTAAATAACAAAAAGAAAAGAGAAACAATTAAATAGATTAAAGATAGATTAAAAAAATAAAAGAGTAAAATAAAAACCATTTAAATTCCACCAGAATTGCCCTCTGAAGGCTTTAAAGTTGGTCCTATCAGTAAGCATCTTGGAATAAGTATAAGAAAACCTGTACTCTAGTATTTCTTAGGTTTCTGATTCATCATAAATAAAGCAAAAAATAATTGTGTATAAATTAAATTATAAAGTCTCATCCATTGAATTTTTAAAGTGATATTATTAAATTTAATACCCTCTCAATCTTAATTAGAAAAGTGAGAGGAAGAAAGGAATAGAGTTTTATTTAGATTAATTTTATAATATTAATTGATATATGAAAAAATTTCTGGTAGCATAAAAATCTATTGGATTTGTTAGATCAATTCGAGAAATCTTTGATGAAGAGTACAATGAACATGCTTAAGAATATGATGAAATTATGTAGACAATAAAAAACAGTTAATTGTAATTTACGGATACTAATTTTCCTCCATAAAGCAGTTCCTTAAGTTTATCAGAATTACCAAAGAGTAAATTAATAAAATGAAAGTAGGTTGGAAAAATTTGATATGGAAAAGAGCAAATGAAATCTTTGAAGATTATGATATATTTAGTGGATGTATAGAGCCATCAGACATAAAATAAGGAATCTTAGGAGATTGTTATTTTCTATGTGCACTTAGTGTAATAGCAGAGAAATGTGAATTAGTAAAGCGTCTATTCCATAACAGCGAAGTGAGTTAATATGGGTTATATGCAGTATGGTTAAATATAAATGGAGAATGGACATCAATAGTAGTTGATGATTACTTTCCGTGTACAGATAATTTACCAGCCTTTAGTAGGGCAAATGGATTATGGGTTATGCTTTTGGAGAAGGCTTATGCCAAAGTTTATGGATCATATTTGAATATAGAAGGAGGGAATCCAGCAATAGCAATGAGAGATCTTACAGGAGCCCCATATGAGAATAAAGAGAGTGGTTCAGCTTAAGAATTTTGGGAATATTGCGAGCAGAACCATGCTTAAGGATTCTTACTAACAGCATATACAAAAGAAGCAGAATTGATTAATCATGAGAATGAATTGGGATTATTAGCTGGACATGCTTATGCTATTTTAAAGTTGGCAAATGTGTTAGATTAGAATAATAAATTATGTAGAATAATGTAAATGAGAAATGTATGTAACTAAATTTAATTTATAGCCTTGGGGACGTGTTGAATGGAAAGGAGATTGGTGTGATAGTAGTAATAAATGGACTGAATAGACAAAATAATAGTATAGTGTAGAAGATAATGATGATGGAATATTTTGGATGTCAATAGAAGATTTTAGAACATTTTTTGCAGGAATTGGAGTATGCAAGATAAAGAATGAGTACATATATAATAGCATTCAATGTTAATTAAATGAATAGAATTGTTGCATAATTCATTTAGATATGGTTGAAGATTCCCATATTTATATTTCATTTAATTAGAATGACAATAGATTTCATTTGAATTAAATAGCTGATTACAGGTATTCATTTGTTAGAATAATTGTATCTTAATTGGTGAATGATACACTTAAATATATTTCAGGTATTTATAGAGCAGATAGAAATGTAGTTGTTGAATAAAACTTAAAGAAAGGTTAATATTTAGTGTTTATTGAATTGTAATGGCAATATCCATAAATTTAAATCATTAGTACTTTAAGCACTTATGCAAGTAAGAAGGCAAAACTAAAACGAATAAATGGTTTGGATTATTTAAATTCTATTAGAAATATAATAAAGGATTATTCTGATAATAATGTTCATAAACTTAAAGAAATAAATTATATGGATCAATATAATAAAAATATATTTAAAAGAATTGGTATTGTTGATGGATATTTATTCCTTCATTATTAAAATCAAACATTTGATAGTATTTTATAAGAAGTGATTCATTTTACTGATACTATTGGGTATATACCAATATCTCCATTGTAATCAAATAGTTTTTAAAAGGATGGATCATTAAATGTTTAATTTACTTCACCACCTTAATCTGTGGTTATTATTTTATTGTCTTAGGTAATATTCCTTATTGAAAATAGATTAGAAGTTCAATTGGAAAATGTTAGTATACTCAATAATCATAAAGTTAAATAATATGCATTCCACAAAAGCATGATTAATACGATAATAATCAATTCATTTTAAAATAGTTGAATCTATCTTAGATGTAATTAGTTGGAAGACATAAATTAAATATCAAATATTATTAAACACATTTGTAATCTAGATTAAAGAATTAAAGCAACTTAATTAAAATATTTCAACCTCAACCTGAGAATGTAGAATTATCAAGTTTGGAAACTTCAATATTTTATTATTTTCATGATTTTCTGTCAGGTAATATTATTTTATAAATTTAGAAATATGGGAACCTTTTATATTTTATACAATAATGTTAAATTTGTTATTAATTATGATATTGTTTTAACATAGAACACATTTAGCTCAAGTATCTATTATACAATATTTTAGATTAGTAATTTATTACTTTTCACAAGTTAAATATTGAGTGGTCAAAAATAAAAAAAATCTATAATTCGCATAATGTCTAAAGCATAATTCATTTCAATATTTTTAGAAATTATTATTAGATTGTTGAGTTTTGAATGTCAATATTTTGCACTTCCTCCAAATCAAATGACTGTCCTTTATAAGTTTTTATTAATTATTACTATTCTCCTTAATTTCTTACTTTTTGTTTGTATACTGAAATTCCTCATTCATTATGAGACTATTGAGACTGAAATCTTCAATCCAATGCAAATAAGGTATATATGTCTTTTAAATTTAGATTGAATAATTATTTAAAAAAATTGTCATAAATATGAATGTTTGATAATATATGTATTAAATGATCATTTTAACTAATTATTATCATTACCAAATTATTTTTGTAATAACGGACTGAAAATCTAATTATTTGATGGCTTTGATGAAAATGATAATCTGTTAGGTATTTTCATTTCGGTCTCAAAAGTTTGATCTGATAATTTTCTTTTTAAAGGGACATGTTATTTACTAGTATACACCTATGTACCTCTTCTTGGTCTATTTTCAACTTTTTCTAATTCCAAACTTCCACTATTGTTATTTTTTTCACTCATAGCTTTCGTTTTATAAAAATCAACAACCATTTTATCAGGATAATCTGGATCTACATTATTTATTAAAACTTATTATATTTCTAATATTAGACCTAAAAATTACCTGCACTAATATTTCTAGGTTCATCTTCAAATTATTATGATTGGTTTATTTAATCATTTGGATTTATGATTTCTTCTTAAGGCTAAATATCTATCTAGCCAAATTTTAAATTTGACCCTTATTCATTTGTATTTTATTATACAAGATTATCAGTATTAGGTTCTTAAACTTTTTATTCCTGAATCAAAATAATCTTTTGTTAACCTTCTTATTTTTACTAATATGATGATGATTATTATTCAATTGGTTATTATACTTCTTATATTAACATTTCCATTTTTGGTAATTCCACTTATCCAAATTATTATATATTAATTTATTTATTTTAATCAACATTTAAAGTCATTGATTAAATCAATTCATTCTCTTTTTCTGTATCTTCAACATAATTTGGATTTTAACCAAATAAATAGGTGTTTTCATTTTGAAAAATTTGTTATTGATTTTGTATATACAATTACCAATGTTCATCCTAGAAGTCAGTTTATAAAAGATATGACAGCTTATTTGTCATTCCTTAAAATCCTTTAGTAATTAATTTTTTTATTGATCCAACTTGATATTTTTCTTATGAGTTGAGATGTATCAAAAATCCAAAAATATTGCAGGTTTTGTATTATTATTGAATTTCATAATATTCATCATTCTTCATAACTAATTATGTTATCTCCTAAAAGAGATTTTAAATAGCATTATTGAATTCATGTTTTAAAATCAATTACATCATTGAAAAACATATATTCTAATGCTAAAAACAAGGCAATATATATGGTTCATTTAATTTTAATACTTTAAAATAGAATTCAATTAATTATAATTTGAATTAACCTAAAGGTTCTTAATTTATCCCATAGGATGTTTTAAATTGAGCTATCATTTTAAATATTAATTACGTAAATTTAACTCTAAGTTAAGTAACTCTACTAGATTATAGCTAACTTCTTAGAGTAACTAATAATTATAAATAAATTTATTTTCTCTTGTTAAATTATCTTTCTAAATGTAATCAAGAATAATTATCAGTATCTAAATCAACGAACTTGATTTGCTAATTAACTAGACATTATATTATATATACTATTGAATCATATTTTAGAGAATTAAGAATGTTATAAATAAAAATTGCTCTTTCTTCATTCTCAATTGTCTCTGTCAAAATATTCTGTAAAATAGAGGATACATTCTCCACAATCACACCAATATAATTTTTTTATTATAAATATTCAATAATGCGTAACAGTAATTATATTCTTTGATTTATATACACATCTTCACCTTCTTATCTAATAGTATCTAATCTAATAAGATTGAATATTATGTCTGCAATATGATAAACATCTAAATGTTTAATGAGATCCTTCAATACATATTAACTTTCTTTTTGTGAATTTGTTAAATATTTCCAAAGCTAGATTTAATTTTTATAGAATTACGCTTAATCCCCTTTTTTCAATAATTGCTTTTAATATTTTTGCCACATATCCAGCAAGTGTATTATCAATAAAATCTCTGTCTATTGTTTTGAAGAGGAAATTAAGGAATTCAAATTCTTCTGGACCTTTTTAATTAAAGAAATAATTGATTATCTATTCATCCTTACTTCCAATAATCTCACTTACTATAAATGGATATCTAGTATGCTTTTTAATTATACTTGTTAGGGATAGCTTCTTCATTTTCATTTTACTTAAGATTGATAATTTACAACATTTCCCAAAATCTTTCTGGAGTTTTTGTTACACTAATAACCATCAAATACATTTTACAATTCTCCAAATATTTTACAGTTCTATTTTGAATCCAATATCTCCTCTTAATCTAATACAACCCTTAAATCTACATTAGGGTTATCATTAATAAATTGTCCCAATTTACTTAATACTTTTTATTATGCTCTTTTTCTATTTTTTGATAAAATGAATCATTACCTCATCAAAATGATGATTATAATAATATTTAATATTATTATTTCATTATCTAAATTCTACAGATATCATGATTTTAATTAATAAACCTCTATTTTGTGTCAATATTAAATTCTATTAATTTATCATAATAGATATTAAGAGATTTTAGAGATTGAATTCAATCTCCCCTACAATTTTACACTATTATTTATTAGTTAATATTCAATAAAAATATGGAATATTAAATTGTCTTGATATTATAAAATAGAAGATTGGTTCTATTATAATTGATAAAAAAGGATTTTATAATAATAAAAATTAATAATTAGATCAGAATAGCGACGTTTGATTCATCAATCTCAGACGAACGAGACCGTGTTTATCCTCATATAGTTATACTATAATTCTTAAATAATAATAAGCTATTATTAAAACTAAATAATATTATGGGATAATTAAAATATATAGTTATTTGTCAAATAAATTATTTTTAATTTAAATATATTAGTATTTTAAAACATTATTACAACTAAAATATCATTAAAGGGAGTTGAATATTTATTAAAATTTGAATGTATTATTTAAAATCATTATTATCCTTTGTTTCATATTATATAAATTAATCAAAAACAAATTCTACTTCGTTAATGAATTTGGATGGTTTTGTTTATTTTTTTGATAAACTTACAATAATTACAATAAATAATTTTAAGTTCATATGTAAAAATAATCTTTGGAGTAGCATTTGAATGGACTTGAAAGGGAGGCTTATACTAATAAATGTAAAATCAAAGAACTTGATAAGTATTCATATTAAGATTTGTAGGGTAGTAAATTAATAGAGTGGGATTATGGAATAACTTAATTAAAGAATTAAAGAGTTGGAAGAAATGAATTTTGATTTGAATAGATAAGTGTTTTCGATTGGTGTATAGAAAAGTGAAATTGAGAAAGATAAAGGTATTTTAGAAGCACAAATACGAAATTTATAAGAGTAGATTTTACGCACAATTTAATGCACTGATGTATTTATTTTATTAAAAGGGCTAATAGTAGTTGGAGTTAGAAAATGATTTGAAAGTTGAAAGGAATCGGACTTGTTAATTTGAAAAAGAGATTCAAATATTAAAAAGCTAATTAGATCATTCAGAATTAGAGAGATAAAAATTGGAAGAGGAATTGAGGACTAGAAGTTTAAATTAAATAATCTACATTAACAATGATGCTTTGACTAATGTATTATAGAATTACAACTAATATTTTGAGAACTTTAATAATGAAAAGCAATAATTACTAAATTAGATACAATATTATAAAGTTTAAGAAGAAAAGACAAGTAAATAAGAATTCAATAATTAGAAATTGAAAATTAAAAAAGAATTGATAGATTATAGATGATAATAAAAAATGTAGAAGATAAAAAAAGAATCCTTGAAGAAGAAATACTAAATTAGAAGAATGCTATTGAGAATTATAAGAAGAGTTTGGATGATTAAAAAATGATATTGTAGGAATAAGAGAGATTAAGATAAGAATTTGAAAAAGAAGCATAAGCAAAATCATATTAGAATGAATGTTTATTATCAGAATAATAAATATAGATTGCAAAATTGTAATAAACAATAAATTCTTCAAATTCTATAGTTTTTGATATGGTGAATATGATAATTCCTTCAGAAATGGAAGAATTATTAGAAATTAAATCAAAATTATTGAAAAATGAAGAAGAATTAAAGGTTTTAAAGGAATTGAACAAAAAGGAAAGTTAAGAAAAGAAGAAACTGTAAGATTTAGTGGAGAAAGAATTACCATTTGTAAAATAAAGGAAATAAGAATTTGAATAATTAATGGCTATTTCTTAGTAATAAAAGAAAAAGTTAGAAATAGAAATTAATTTAAATAGAAAATTAAAAGACACATAAAATTAATTAGAAATAGAATTATAATAACTAAAATAAAAGGAGGAAATTCAAACTATTGAAATTATTAAATTAAGATCAGAAAATCTTGCTTGTAGAACTTAGATATAAGAGTTATCTGTTATTGATCTTTTTAAGAATTAATCCTAAGTTTCAAATACTGATGCATAAGTTTTTATAAAATAGTTATGTCATGAAAATGAATAATTGAAAAATTAAATAGAGTAGATCTTAATAACTTAGTAATCATATAATAGACCAATTAATTAATGGGAAACAATCTAATAGGAGAATTTTAATCTTAAATATGCTTTAAGTGTTAAAGAGGATGAAATTTTGAATTTAAAAGAGAAGGTTAGTATAATGACTTAGGAGAAAGCATTGGGATAGATTATTAATAATAAGGTTGAACCGATTGTTCATAAAATTGAAAGTAATTATTAAATATAAATTAGAAATTAAGGTTAGAACTCAAAAATAGTAGACTTTATTAAATGATTTTAGGAATCAGAGGATGGAGAAAAGTAAACTAGAATTTAGAATAGAGGAACTTGAATTTGAAATATCTAAATTATAAAGTCAATATTAATTGGAGAGGTAGTAGAAGGAATTCTTAGAGTAGAGATTGATTTAGTAAAAGGAGGATTTTGGAAGAAAGAAGGAATAATTTAGAAAGAGGTATGAGGAGTTTGAAATTAAAATAAAGGAATTGTAATAGGAAATGATTTCAAATTCTATAACTTAGGAACATATTAATTATTATTAATAAAATTAAATTTTGTTTTAGTAAAATAAGAAGGATAAATAATTAATAATTTAGTAACATGAGGAAATTAAAAATATTAATATAGAGATTTAAAAATTGAGAGAGGAATTACATTAAAAAGAAAGATAAAGTAAGGAATTGGAAGGAGGAGATTAGAGAGGAGAAGAGAATTAAAAAATATTATAGATGAAAATATAAAGGGATAATGATAAAATTACAATAGAAGAATTAAATTTATAGATAAATAAATTGATAAAAGAGAAGGAGGCGATATTTATTGATTTTTTGGTAGGGAAAAAAACATGGGAATAAAATAAATAGAATTAAAATAATGATAAATCTTTTTAGGAATTGAAGAAAAGTCTTGAGTCTTTGTAAAGTAGAATATTGTAATAGAAGGAGGAGTCACAAAAGAGGATTGAAGAATTGAAGGGAGAGTTTTAAAATAAGATTGGATAGAAGTAGGATGAGATATCATTGTTGGAATCGGAAATAATAGAACTTAAATAGGCACTAGAGGAATATAAAAGTTAATACAAATAGGAGAAATTAAAATAAGTAAATAAATCTGAAATGAGTTTAAATGAGATTCAAGAATTGAAAGAATAATTATCTTAGACGATAAAAGAGAGAGATTAATTATTGAAGAGGAAATAAATGATTGAAAAAAAGGATATAGATTTAAGAATAAAGGAAGAATCAATAAATTCAAAGGAATAAAAAATAAATGAGAAGTAGAGTTTATTTGAATAGAACAGAATCAAATAGACGTAAGAGATAGAGGAATAATTATCAATTCAAAAGAATAAGGAGTTATCAATAATAACATGTGATTATATTTTAATTAGAGAACTTGATGAATATAAATAGAGACTTCTTTAGGAATAGAATAAAGTAAATGAATTATTATAATAATAATAATTACAATAAAGCAGTTAAGATAATGACTTTAATTATGAGAGGTTATAAAGTTCAAATGGTCATAATAATGAATAAAAATATGATGGTTAAGAATAGGAAATGAAAGATGAAGAAATAAAAGTTAATAAAGGGATGTAGATTGAAGAATAGTAGATTGAAGAAAAGTAGATTTTGGAGGAAGAAAGATAAATGTATTAATAAGGAGTTCAAGAAATAGTAATACAAAATGAAGGGAAATAGGAGATGGATATTGTATAAAATGGTAAATTACTTGGTTATTTAGAAAAAGTGAAATAGATTCAAGAGGAGTAGAAAGATAAGGCAGGAGAGTTTTGATTATGATTTCATAAATTTATTTTTACGATGGAAATAATGAATGAATATTATAAATATCAATTGGCCAACTGTTACTATATTATTGATTAATAAAATATAAATAAATGCCAGCAGAATGTGTTAAAGTTATTGTAAGAATGCGTCCATTCAATCAAAGAGAAAAGGATAATGGAAGCAAGCCTTGTGTTGTAGTTTATGAAGACACCAACGCTGTTGAATTAAGAAATGTATACTTTTTATAAATATTCATATACTAGACATAGGATAATGATGTTAAATCATATACATATGATTATGTATTTGGAGCAGAGACACCTTAATTGTCAATTTATTAGAAAACTGCTTTCAATTTAGTAGAGAGTGTAGCAGATGGTTACAATGGAACAATATTTGCATATGGTTAAACAGGTAATAATATTCAATTAATTAAAAGGTTGTGGTAAAACATTCACTATGATTGGAGACCCATCTAGTGTAATAATATTATTCATTATTAGGAAACAATGAAGGGAATCATACCTAGAACTTTTGATTAAATAATCAGCATTATTAATAATAATTCAGACTCAAACAAAAAATTTCTACTTCGTTGTTCATACTTAGAAATTTACAATGAAGAAATACATGATTTATTAAGCAAAGATGTGAAACAGAAATATGAGTTAAAGGAGGGATAATAGGGTCTTTTTATTAAGGATCTAAACATAGCTATTGTTAGAACCACTTAAGAAATGGATAAATATATGACATTGGGTACATAAAATAGATCAGTTGGAGCAACTTCTATGAATAAGGAATCTAGTCGAAGTCATTGCATATTTACTGTTTATATAGAATGTTCTGTTACAGATCCAAAAGGAAATGAGAGAATTACTGCTGGTAAATTAAATTTAGTGGATTTGGCAGGAAGTGAAAGATAATCAAAAACATAAGCAACAGGTGATCGATTAAAAGAGGCAACAAAAATTAATTTATCACTGTCAGCTTTGGGTAATGTAATTTCAGCCTTAGTTGATGGTAAAACATAGCATATTCCTTACAGAGATTCTAAATTGACAAGATTATTACAAGATTCTTTGGGAGGAAATACAAAAACAATAATGATTACAGCTATTAGTCCATCTGATTTTAATTTTGATGAAACTTTGTCTAGTTTAAGATATGCTTCAAGGGCTAAAATGATTAAAAATCAACCCAAAGTTAATGAAGATCCAAAAGATGCTTTATTAAAAGAATAAGCTGAGGAAATCAAAAGACTTAAAGAAATGTTATCAAAATAAGCAGCAGGTTAACCAATATCTTTAGATGCCTTTTAACCTATTGCTAAATAAGAAAACAATTCTGAACTTGCAAGATTGAAAGCAGAAAATGATAGATTAAAGGAGAAGAATCAAGTTTAAGGAGGAAATGGACCATCAGAGGAGAAACTTAAAGAATTACATGAATTTAAAGAGAAAAACAATTAGTTATTATAAGAAAAGGAAAGATTTGAATTAGAAGTAAGAGAGAAAGAGATTTAAGCAGAATAAGAAAGATAAGCAAGAAAAAGATTGGAAGATTTATTAAAAGAAAAAGAATAAATGATGGTTTAAGGTGGAAGAGGTACTGAAGATGAGAAAAAGAAATATAAAAAATTAAGACAGGCTATTGATTAATCAAAAAAAGAGCATGAAGCACTTATTAATTAATAAGAATAATAATAATAAGAGCTTTTATAAATTGAAACTAAATATCAAAGTGTATAAGAGGAAGTTGAAAAATTAAGGAAACTTGTTAAATATTTAAGGAAGAAATTAGAAGAAGCTTAAAATGAATAAAAAGATTTAAAGCAAGAGGTTGAATATGAAAAGGAAGATTTATTGGAAACTATTAGAAGTTAAGAAAAAGAAATCAAATTATATAATGGAATAGTTAAAATGATGTTTAATCAAACTGAATTGGAATCTCTTTAAGCAGCATGTGAATGGGATGATGATTCTTTAGAATATAAGATTCCTCCATTTAATTTTAAAGCAAAAAAAGTTAATTTTCCTAATCTACCTTATAAATAAGGTAATTGAATTAATTTAAATTAGCTTTGGATTTAATTGAGGAAGAAAAGGGTGAAAGAATCATTGAAATAAACTCTCGATAATCTGATAAGAATAGTTACAATGATTCTGAATACAATTAAAGAATGACTTCACCAAAATAACAAAGAAAAGGTAATTTAAAATTATTAGTGTTAGAATCTCAACAAAAATAAATTGTTAAAAGTGAACCTTAGTTAGACAGAGCATAATTAGTGGCTGAAAAGATAAAATAGAATTATTAGATGTTAGAAGAAAAAGAAGGAAAATATCGTTACTCGAATGAAGTTTCTAATCAATAATTTAATGAGAAGAAACCAAATCAAAAAATTATTTTAAGTCCTATTGATAATAGAGGAAATACAGTACCTAATTTTCCTAGTCAATATGGTTTTAATAGTAACACAAATAGCAGCAATTTATCATAAGCTACACCACCAATAAATAAAAAAAGTATTTTTTTAATTTAATTTTTAGATGTTAATTTATAGCCTTTAGAAACAAAGCCATAGATTCCATTAGCTGATGAACAGTAAAGGAGAAAATAACACCAGAGAGTCTAATAAATTTGAAATATTATTATCTTTTGATTTTTAAATTTATATTCAGTTCTTCAAGGTGATAATAGACTATAAATATTATACATTATCAATATTTAAATATTATCATTCATAATATCTCATTTAAATCATTTTATATCAATATATCATTCTCATTTTTAAGAATTTCATCAAAATTTTCAGATAATCCTTCAATATTCCTCATCAACCCTAGGCCAATGTTTTTATATTTAATTTATTGAGTAGCAACAAATAAATCTGTTTCACCTTCTGTTTATTAACAATTGCATACTAGGATTAACAATGCACAAAATAAAATGAATTTCATAAAAAAATAATATAAATAAATCCTAATAAAAGTCTTAAGTTTTATTTTAATTTATTATAAATTGAATGAGAAATCAAAGAACTTCTAATGTAATATACCTATATCTTATATTTATAGAGTCCTTTTAGAACTACATAATCAATTATGAGAGGTAGTCCTAATACATAATTGGATGAATCTAGTATTTCAACCAATCGAGTTCCTCAAAATAGAGAATCAACGAGAGCAAGAATGAGGATTAATTAATCTCATAATAATATCTAGAATTAAGGGTAATAGATTAGAAAATAAATTGCTAATGAAAGAGAAGTTTCAAAAGGAGGCAATCCAAATGAATTCAATCCTAAAAAATTTATAACCAAAGATCTCAAGGCATATTATACTGATTAATTTAATAGGAATCAGATATTATTGATATAAAACAAGTATTTGATTACTATGATTCAGAATAAGCAGGAATCTTATCTCCTAATGATTTAGAATAATTATTGATGAGTTTTGGATATCATCCTACAAAGGAAACCTTATATGGTAGTTAAATCCAAATATTCTAATGTAGAGATATTTTCAGAATTGGATGAAGATGAATTGGGAGGCATTACATTCGAATATTTCTTGACCATTCTAAATTAGGATAAATCTAAATCAGAGAAAAAGGATACAATACGAAGAATTTATAGAAAATATGATAAAAGCAACAAAGGATACATTACTTTACAAGATCTAAGATAAGTTGTGTATAAAGATTTAAAAGAGGATATTGATGAGGAAGTATTGGCTGAAGTAATAATATAAATCTTATTATTAAGATATTTAGAAAGACTGACTCTAACCAAGATGGCAAAATGACATTTGAAGATTTTTATAACGTCATGACCAAGAAGGTGTATTATTGATATTATTTATCCGTACATATTTAATTATAATGTCCTGTATTATATAATTAACCTATAAAGCAAAACGATCCTTGTCATAGAGTATTTTTCAATTTAACAAGATCCTAATAGATATTTACCTCATAAATTTATGTTGCCCAAACTATTTGTGGAGAAATAAAGAGCAATATCTTTTGATAGATGTACCCAAAATAAGAAACTTATTTAGAATTCACCTAAACTTCTTACTTAATCCCCTAAAATAATTGCTAAATCAGCTTAAACAGATTTTCATTATTTGAAGTTATCATAATGTTCTAAATAATCTGTTCTTATTGAAGCCAAGCAATTTAAAAGTACAATAAATAGAAAACTCAAATAATTACCAATAAATTCAAATGAGCTTTGTTATGCTGGTTTTGAAAATACTGAGACAGAATTTGATGATTTTACTTTAGAAGCTTATCTTAAAAGATAATGATATCAATTCAAACTTAAAATAGAAATAATTATATAAATGTTTTAGAGTTAATTTTATTATAAAGATAAACAACAAAAAGTCCAAATAAGTGTTTCAATTTGATATTACATAAGTCTCTTTATCTTCTTCATCAGTTTAATTTTGTTGTTAATTTACTTTTTCACATGGGGCCTAATTTAATCCTAATTTCTCTCTAATTTTGCTTTCATCTAATTCAACTTCATCATCATCTTTTGATAGAGTTAATGTTCGAAACACTTAATTGGAAAGCATCATTCTTGCTTTTTATAGAGATAAAGACCTTGATTGACTTTAAAATTTCTTTTGTTCATTTTATTAATATTAACCGTTAAGAGTCATAGCATTTCTCACATTCAATACATTAGGTGAAGTACTATTAAACTATTTATATAAACTAGAAACTGGACGCACATCTGGTAACTTTTATAGGAACATACAATTATACTTATGATAACCAGATAAAAAAGGGTAAACTTAATTCAAGTTCTAAGTCTTACTTATCAAAAAAGAAATCTTTAATTTAAAATCCATTTTCAGGGTTTAAGTAAAAAGACACAACAGAATTCTTTTTATAAATCTTATTCATTACATCTACTATAATAATGTCTTTCAAATCTCTGCCCAACTTATTTAAGTTTTTAGTTAATCCAATTTATAATGGTGTACAACTATCTCTATACATTCTACCAATAGCTCTATTATTGGGATCAATAAAATCCATGACAGGATCAGCATATTCTTATAGACTAGCAGTCCAAAAAATTATATCGTAAAATTCATAAAGTTGTTC
The DNA here is from genome assembly GCA_000733385.1 of Paramecium biaurelia. Taxonomy (NCBI): domain Eukaryota; phylum Ciliophora; class Oligohymenophorea; order Peniculida; family Parameciidae; genus Paramecium; species Paramecium biaurelia. The sequence goes on from JPFL01000132.1 coordinate 27,426, forward strand.
TATGAACTCATATACTCCTGGTCGAATTGTTACATATACTTTGAATAATTAACCTTAAACAATAATCTAAGATATAATTGTATTTTACATCAATTGAAAAATCATAACCATTTATCATTTAAAACTAACTGTGCACTAATGTTTCATCCAAATCTAGAACTATAATTTTGCGTTGTCCCTAAACCAAATAAATTTTCAAAAGTACTAAAAATGATGACTTAGGACTATCAATTCCAAGTTGATATTTTTATTGGTTTGTTTCTTGTTGCTTTGATTTTAGGAGGCTCAAACAAGAACAAATTCTAGCAAAAAAGGATTACTTCTTTGTTTTCTCTTCTTTTTAGTATATAATGTTTTATTACATAAAAATTAATGAAATGAAATCAAGTTTAATTTTATAAATAATCTATTCATCATTTTTCTATAACTACTAATACACGTATTTGATTCAAACATTTTGATGAATTTGAAATGTAGTTTAGATGATAAAGATAACTTTAACATAACAATTTCTTTGGTTTGTTATTCAATTATTTGATATTATTAGAATCATAAATTTACAAGCCATTAATATTTTGAATTAAAATAATTTTATAAATTAATATAATTTTGAACTTATATTTTCTGTTATTTTCTAACTCTAAAATTTTTAATTTCCATAATAGTTTCAATATTTACTTGATAATAATTTAATAAGTTTTCTTTTAATTTAATAACGTGCCTTGGTTATCTTTAGGCTTATTGAATTTTTGTGATACTTAAAAATGATTTTGAATTGAAGTAGAGTAATAATTGAAATTGTTAATATTCTTGATTGATCTGAGTTATATAGACAATTTTATTATATAATGTATTTAAAAATAAATTATTAGGAAGTTTACTGATTTATTTACATATAAATAAAAGAATAAATTCTTCAATTTATAGTTTATCATTTTAAACCTAAAGAAAGATGCCATAATAATTTCAGTAGATTAAACATCTTAAGAAGAGAGGTAATTTTTGGGATAATATTCTAAGTCATTTTAATCATTTAATAAATAATAATTTTAATACCATTCATAATCTTGTATAGAGAATTATTGAAATTATAATTAATTCAATTGATAAAAACTAAAAATGCTTGAAGTTCAACTTAGATATTTCCAAATTCGAAATCCGTTTTTATTTTTCTTGTTTTTAAGATATGTTAAAGAGATAGCAATTAGAATACCTATATTTAAAATTTGGAGGTAGAATTTGGGTTGCCAATTACAATCAATTAAAGTTTAAACAGATTGGAAATTAAAAATTTTTATCACTCTAAATAAATTATTTTTTTATTAGGATAAAATGATTGTTAGCCTGGAATTTTAGAAACAAATGGATTTGCAACCTAAAGAATATTGAGACACTTACAATCAACATTAGCAAATATGACTACCTTGCTGGAAAGGTAAAAATAGATAAAAAATATCAACTAAGAAATAATTTTATCAATCTTTGCTTTGTTAATTTAATCGAAACATTTAATCTATTGCTTTAAAGATTTTTTTAAATTGATTATGTCATAATAGAATTAATAGAAGAAAGAAAATTACCAAAAGGAATACTTTTATTCATGATATATTTAATGTTTAATAGGTTTTAGAAATTCTAATAGTTTGTATGTATAAATTTAAATATAATGTAATTGCTAAATTTGAATTTAAAATGCAAATTATTAGAAGTATTTCCTGTTAATGTGACATTAATTTAATTAATAAAATCAATGAAGCCTCAATTATATTACTTTCGCACATTATAAGTCTATTTATATTCTTCTTTTTGATTTCTTTTAAAAATAATTCAGCACTGAAATTAACAATATTCATTTTAACATTTTCTGTTAGCTGATTGATAAACTTATTCAAAAAGTCTTGAGAAAACAAGTCAAATATTTATGCTTATTCAAATATCAGAACATCAACATAAGCTAGATATATAAAATTTTTAACATATTTTATTGTAGAAATGATTTGTCAAACTGTTTATGTATTAAAATACTGTGGTAACATTAATGAACCTAACACACTTAGATTTAAAATTTTTATTCTTACGATCTTTATTAATTGTTTCTAAGAAGTTACCTTCTTAACTCATTAAAATTATTTTAATATAAGAATTCAGTTGTAATCTCAATAATAAAGAAGATCAAATTTGACTTTAGAAATATGTTTGCAATATTTATTAAAACTTTTAGATGAATCTTCATCCAAAAAGAGCTCTTAACTATAGACTAGAATTAACTTTTTTTGGTTTTATGTATAATACAATTTCCATTTTTGTACTTGTTATTTCATAAAATTAGATATAATCTATCAAACAAATTTCAATTACGAAAGACAAAATACATAATTATATAAAATTGGATTAAAATTAACTTTTAAATTAACTATGAATTAAATTTTGAATGATAATGAATGTAAAATGTACTTAAACTCAAATTCAAACAAAGAAGAGAATGATGACCAAAAAACACTATAAAACAATTCCAAAGGTTAAGCATTATATGCAATCTCCTTCTAGATCATTAGAAGACCAATGAAAAGCACCTTGAGTAAGTGAAAAGCAATTGAAGATATCCAAACTATCTGGGCCTGGTACATTAGTGCAAGTATTATTTTCATTCCAAATACATGGTTCAATTCTTTTATCCGAAGTAGCTACTGAAAAACAACTTGAAGATTCTTTAAAATCCGAACATTTTTCCCATTTGCATTCATTTCCATCAAAATAGCATTACCTAGGAAAATCACAATCCTATTCTTTTTTAATGGTTGTACAATTTGCATAATCTGTGCAAATATCACCATCAACTGCGCAACTTGGTGTCGGGCATTTATCAGTAGAAAAGAGCGAGCAATTAAAATTAATACAATTAGGACCAGTTTCATTTAGTTTTATACATTTTGGATTTTTTTACCAACATTCTAAATTATTCTTTCCTTGTAAATTACTGCATGATGAAAAAGTTTAACAAGGATTTGTAGAATTTTTCGAATCAAAATAGCAATAGTCACGATATAAAAAACACTTTTCTTCAGTTTTTCCTGTACAATTCACATTTTAACATGTTCCACCTCCATCAGTACTCCATTCACATCCATAAATATAAGCCTTCTTACAATCAAACATCTAAATGTAATCGCTGCAAGAGCAATGATCATCTTTTGAAACTGTCCATCCATAAGTTATTGCAAGTATGCAATTCATGAAAATGAATTTTTTCATTATAATATTTTAATTGATGCAATGCATTATTTTAAATACTTCCTTTTGAATCAAAATTTTTCTATATAGAACAAAAACATTGTTCAAAATAAAAATGTCCTATCATAAATTAATAATTTTAATTATTAATAAATATATACTAAAAATAATTATTCATCTAACAAAATGTAGATGTTGCTAAATGATGATGGTTTATCCTACTGAAGAATCGAAATGGACTTTCAAAAATCTGTGGAATTCCCTAAAGTATAAAACTCAAAATATTTCATACCAGAGGTTGGTTATTACTATCATAAATCTATCTACTACTTGGTAGTATGAGGCATTATTTTTAAGAAATAAATCAAATTCAATCAAATTCTATTTTCCTACTTTTATATCTTAAGCATATTACTACTAAGTTACTTATTTTAATCTATTAGCACTTGATTTTTTTGTTTACTTCTTAATATATTAAAACTCAATTCTTTTAAGTCTCATTTTTTAGTTTGTATCACAAAATTAATATCAAATCTATCATATTCCAAAATTTATTATTTTAGGGTTATTATACTACAATTAGAACATAAATTGCAACTAGTTAAGTAATAGCAAATTTATAATTGGCTAATAAATATGTTTAATTTTAATTGTTCCTAATTAATAAATTATGTATATGATTGTAGGATATAGTTTTGGTATCACATACTCTAATTCATTTAACTAGAAAGAATGCTAATTCTTAATTCTTTTTTAATTTGGATATAAGATCTACTTTTGTATATAAATACGATAGTAACTACACTACTTAACAATTTTAAAAACAGTTGTTGCTTAATTATTGGGAATGGGCATTATGATATTAGTACAATCAAATATTAAGATAGTTCTAAGTTTAAATCAATTTCCTTTTTAATTTTTAATTTGAATTGTTATAGAATGAAAAAGAATTTTTAATGCAACCATTAGATCTTATATTTTGGACCTAATTCTAATCATTTTATAATGTAATGATTTTGCATAATATTTATTATTTTATAAATTAAAAGTTGTTAATAAATAAAATTAATCATAAATTAACATCAAAAAATGTCTGAAGAAGATGAAGTCATTTGTGAACAATGTTAAACTGTTCCAACATAATTTGTTATCTTAGATTGCGAACATAAATTTTGTTTATATTGCATTTCACATGCTATTCATAGAGATGACAGTGGAGTACCTTGTCTAAAATGCAATACTCCAACTGTTTTAGATCATGAATCATTATAAGCAGTTTAATAAACAAAAGAATCGTAATCACAAGTTTCAAAGACGTAACCAAATTACAATGTTAAACCTTTTACAACAGATAAGAGATAACATGTTTAACCACTTTAAGAAGATCTTACAATAAAAGGACATCCTTGTTTAGAGAAATTAAATTTAGCAGTTGAAAGAAGTTTAGATAAGATTAGAAACATTCAATTTGATAAATAATAAGTAAAAGATAAATGTCAAATATAAAAAAATGATATAGACACAGAATTTAAAGCATTACATATGTATTTAGATTCAAAATAAGAGGAATTTTAAAATCAATTATCCAATATTGAGACTACATATTTGAATGAACTTACTAAAGATGAAGAAGTTTAAGTATTATTTTTTTAATAATTTAAGTAATTAGATATTGAAGAAATGAGTATAATTAAGAATGAAATTAAAGCAATTTTGAAAAGTTAAGATGGTTAAGATATATATACATTCAAATAATTAGTGGCTACAGTTGATGGAATAGTATAGGATAAATAGTTATCAATAAAACAACTTGTAAATATAATAATAATTTTTATTTTAGAATTTATTCAAGTAAATGTAGGATGAATTGTAATAACTTTCAAAAAAATAGGCTCAATTTTATTAAGATTTCAGAAAGTTTTTTAATATTTTATAACCACTCTAAGTATCTTTAGTACAAAATTATGCTAGTCCTATAAAAGTAGAATATGGAGGGTCAATTACAAGGTATTATGAATTATATAATATAGTGATATTTAAGAGAAGATTAGGGAATTGAAGAACAAGAATTCTAGATCAATGAATACTTCTTAATTGAATAATTCTCGATCTTAGAATTCTCCACCTAAAAATACTTTTCTTAATGAAGAAATCAATATGTCAAGAAAATTAAGTAGAGAGTAGGTTAATGTTGTTTAACAAAGGAAATTGGGGACTTCACCTATGGATGCAAAAACTGTATTATAAAGTTCAATGAAACATAATAATAAATCAAATTCAAAATTTAACAAAATTTTAAATAGTCCTCTTACACTTGCAGGATTTTCATATTTGACTTGATTTAGTACTTTATAGCTATAATTTATTAAAACCTATAATATCAGTAAATTATAAACTGGACTTATTTTAATTATTTTTACAATATATATTAATTATGACATTTATATTAAAAATAATTAAAATAACTTTAAACATTAATTAATGCATAAATTTCATTATTATAATGTTACCAACAATGTTTGGTATTAGTATGTATTCAGATTTACAATTACAATTGTACTTTCTAACGAATTTTACCAGTATTTCTTAATTAAATTATTATTAATATATGTTTCTGGAATTCATTTCATAACTTGGCACAATAAAAAATACTGAAATTCCTTTTTATTTTAGAAATCAATTTAAAATCAAAGACAATTTCATTAATCCAAACAGCAAGTATTTTGATGGTATTGTATAAAAGTAAGAAATCAATATATAAAAATAACAGATTGATTTAAGAGGAAAAGTAAGGTATAAAGAGAAAATGGGATAAGTAATGTAAAATGATGTTCATATGGGTATTAAGCAAGTATTTTCAATTAAAAAATCAAAAAATCATTAATCCAAATAAGGAGGAATGGGTTGAGCTTGCAAGTATCTTAAAAACTGATGAAACCATTCTTAAATAAAGATGGATAACATTAATAAATCCTGTTTAGAAGAGTATAAATTGGGATTCTTAAGAGGATGACATAATCCGTTCATTGATGAAGTAAAAATTGAATAAAAAACAATATAGTGAATAAGATGAGAAACATATTTGGACATTTATTGCCTTAGAATTGTACAACAAAAATGGTGGTTAATTTATTAGAACACCTAAATAAGTTAGAGAAAGGTGGATGAATTATCTAAACCCTAAATTGAATAAGTAAGTATCAAAATATTTATACTTTAGAGCTAATTGGACATAAAATGAAGATATTCAATTATTGAATAATATTGTAAATAATGGCAAAAGATGGTCATAATTATCAACTCTCTTGTAAGGAAGAACAGAAAATTAAGTCAAGAATAGGTATCCTTATTTTATATAAATTAAGATTCAAATCCTTAATGTAGAAGATATACAAAGATGAAGATGATGATGAATTAGATGAACGTTAAGCTATACAAGATTATCTAAAGAAATTAGGTGTTTACTCTGAAGAATTTGCAGGTGATCCTATCATTTAAAAAAATCAATCTTATCAAGTCTTGAAGTATAAAACCAGAAAACTGCATATTTAGGTTAAAAATCCTAAAAAAGCAACTAAGAAAAAGAAATTAATCAAAGCTAATCACAAAACTTATAAAAAATAATAAGAATCAATTAATTAAAAATTCATTATTTAAAATAATTCGATAAATCAAAAAGAAAATAATGAAAACAAACCTAATGTTATAGGTTCTATTCTACCAAATGACTATCATCATTTAGATTAATAATAATAAATATAATAGTAAAATTAGATTTCCGAAATTAATAGTATTTAAACACCAAGTACTTTAAATAATTATTTCTTACCTTTCCCCCAATTACAAAATTAAATTGAAATTTAATAATAGAATTAGCTAATCTATCAAAGTTATAGAAATTAAATGGAAGAATTTCAATAATATTAATATAAAATGATGATGGAATAATATATGAAACAGTTTCAATCTAATTATAATGCCATATCACCAATTTCTATAATAAATCAAACTCCAATGACTTATACACCAACACAGCAATATTAATTTTATTACAATACATTTACATCACCATAATAGAATTGTAGTCCTAATTAAGATATCAATTCTCCAAAATTTTAAAATTTCTATTGGTAAACCCAATAGTAAAATTATGATTAATTCTAGAATGAACAAATGAGATAAACACAATATGTATTTATATTAATTAATTTTTAGAATCATAAATTAGAATTTTTAAATTCCAATAGTCTTGTGGATGATTGGAAAAAAAAAGAGTTAATTAAAAGTAAGATTCACAATTTTAATTTATGGGTTCATTAGATTAATGATAAAATGATTAATTCTTATATCTTGAATAGATCAAAATTATATTATTCATCTGTTATATTTTTATCTAAAAAATTTAATGTTTGAACAAACCTTTCTTATTTAAAAATTATATTGTTAATATCATAAATTAATTTAATATATTTAAATTACTTATGAGAGATATATATTTCAATGGTGATAGCAATAGGATATTCTTTTGATAATATTATGCCAACAATGAATATGAAAATTATTAATTTATCTTTTCTAATTTTTTAGATGTTCTACAAAATTTTTTTTTTTTTTTCATCTGTTTTTAAATTTACCAAAAATAAGAAACCCACCTAATGGCATCCACTATTTGCATAAAATAAGATTACCCCTTTAAAGAAAATATAAAAAAATAAGATTTTTTATAATTATTGTAATTCTACTTAAATTAAATTATAGAAAAACATTAGGAATATGAAAAATAAAACTCATTATTAAACCAATATTTGACTTTGATTAGTGAATTCTTTTGTTTTCTGTAAAATTCTATCTTAAGCATGTTTACTGTTGTTATATATAGGATGATATCTCATATTCTATCCACAACATCCAGCTAAAAAGAACACTTCTAATTTAATAGGTTTCTCTAATTTATAAGTTTAGTAAATTTCTGAATTCTTACTAATATTACAGATGCTTGTTAAAATAAAGTCTTAGTCTTTTCCGAATTTATGACCATTTTGAAGAACATATTATTCTTAGTTTTGAGTTGTTACAATAACTCCATAATGAATTGCTTCTTAAGAGTTAAAATTTGATATTTTTTAAGTTAGTTCAACTTAAACTACTTCTAAACACAAAATTTCTTTGAATTATTTGTTTTTCATTAATATTATTATTAATAAAATTATTTTAATTATCTACCACTTATATAGATTCCCTTTAATTTAATATCTTACCTAAATGCTATTACATATTTTAAATCCAATAATTTCATTTATGCAATAAATATAAATAAAATCAGAGCTAAATACATTCTGTCTCTCCTATCTAATTATATTCATTGTAAGACAGTTTTTATTTTAATTCCTACTCCTTTATTTTACAAAGATAAAAGGAAAAAAAAGATTAATTTATTTGATCATTTGATTAAGATAAGGTGAACAATAAACACATCTTAAATTTTAAAAATAATTAAATACAAATCTACCACAATATTATCATTTTTATATGATTAGCAAATTAAATTAATGTATTTTATTTTATGTTTGATTTATGAGGCTAAGCTAAGAACACTAGAATTTTATGTTGGATCCAATTTTCTTCATAAAGACTCAAGGTATTGAATGCATTTACTTAACTGATAATTTTCTCTCAGTATGATTTTTTAAGATTAATTTAAAATTCAAATAGTCGATAACGCATATTAGTTTAATAATATTTATATCTAATTCAATTAATAATAGTTATGATCAATTAAATTTTTAATTACTTTTGTTCTTTCTATAAGGAATAAAGTGCTTGATATTTTGTTTTGTATTGAATATCAAATTATTAATATTCATTTTCTATATTGTTTTGATATCTAATATTTATTCAAACAAGCAACATCTTTCATTTTATCTTTGTCACTAATATTTAATATATGTTGTTTTGATTTTTAATGCTTTAAGAATACTTGGTTCCTAATATTTGAACAATTTTATATGAATAGAAAAATTTTACAACTTAAATGAACTTAATTCTATATTTTTATACTTTTTGTATTTACTAAATTATAAATTGAAATAATATGATTCATATTTAGAAGGTATAGTTTTGATCATTTCTAATAATTCATTTATTATTTATAAATATTTATATATATATTTAATTTATATTTTATAATAATAAATATGGCCTCTTAAGCTATTGCAAAAGATTTGTATACATATACAAATGATGAAAGGTTCAGTATCTATAAATATGATATCTAGCTTACAATTGATGATCTATTCAATTAAAGGTAATTAGGTATGCAAAGATCAAAGAAAAAGTTTCAATCTCTGCAGATCAACACCTTTAGGAAAGCATGTTGAACCTGAGTTTTGCAAAGATAGTGCTATTTCATTTATTGATTGCTTTTTGGGAGTGTATTCAATTTTTTACTATTTTTTTAAAGTCAAAGGAATGCGAAGTGTCATTAGCAATTTTAGAAAGTATTTGACATTGCCAAAACAGGATAATATGCTTAAGAAAGTTTAGAAGATTATTTGAAATGTTGAATACGATTATACAATAGTATCCAAAAATATTATTTTTATATATATCATTTGAAACTCATCTAAGTTAACCATTTCTCAAAAGCACCCTAACCTTCTTTTTCAATTGTCCCTCTACCTTGATTTGTAACCACTTAGCCATTATTCGGATTCAAAATAAGCAAACAAGGTATGCCTATATATATTATTTAAAAGTACCTTATATGTGTTTTTTATATTCATAATACACTTAATACTTTACAAACTCTTTAAAATCATAAAATAACCAAGGCATATCACTAACTGTTTCCTTATATTTCTCTTCGTTCTCATCCATTCCTATGTAAATTATTTCCAACTATTAAATGTCTTCATTTATTTTTGTGTAGAATTCAACTGTTCAATAGTTTAATTAATTACTCAATGATGGTGTAAATCTTTAACAAGGTTAACTCCATTTAGCTCCAATATATACTCCCACCAATCTAGCATTTTTGAGATTGGGTCCATCTGTTGGCCCTTCAACAGATTGAAAAGAAGTACCAAATTTATCCATTACTTTCTAGATAATTTATATAATTTAAGAAACTGTTATATATTATCCTTAAAATCATTAATTCCATACGTAACCTGAAGAGTAAATCCAAATTTCCATTAATTAGAATTTCTCTAGATTTCCTAAAATTGATGTTTTTTTAAAGTTAAGAAAAATTACAATATAAGTTATCATTGTTTTAGTTATATATGTTCTCAATATATAAAATTCAACTCTTTAATTCTTTAAACATATTATAATAGATTAATAAAATTATGATACTAAAATTAATTTCATTTATAGTTTATATACAAATTTTGATACTCATTCAGTCTTTATTGAATTAATTTCATCAATCTTTGGTTAGAAGTAGTATATCCAAAAGGAAATAATATTGTAAGGAGTTAAATCTTGAGGAGCCATGAGCTTTAAATAGTATAATTCTCTTAAGTAATCTTCCTCAACTTAACTAATTTAATCTTTGTAGTTATTTTAAGTAGTTTAGAATCTTGGAAGGAATAACACAAGACCTGGTTCTATTTTTAGAGATTCATCTAGTATTTCTTATTGCTGCTAGTTTTTTAATATATTGATCTATTTTTCTAAATTCCATATAGGCATTGACACTGTCTCAGTTTAATATTCATTTTTTATGCATACTTACTTTTCTTATGGATTTTCGGTACATTCTAAAAGTAAGGATAACTAATTCTTGAACTTTTTCATTTCAATAGATTAAAATTCTTCTGGCACCAAACATATTTTTTCATATAATTATGACAGTTTATGATAATGTTACTTTTCAATAGAAATAATTGAACCCTATTTTGTATTACATAATTCAATTTATTTGAGTAATGACTTAGACTCACTATCACTTTTCTAGAATTTTTTTATTTTTTTTAAATTATCAATTAATTCTGTACTGTTTGAGCCATGATCATCAGAATCAAAATTTATTTCTTACTCCTTATAAAATTTACAAAAATCAAAGTTATTCTTTATTCTATTAACAAACAATTGAATTATAGAATTATCATATTTGTCTTTAAGTTTAAATGTCCTCTCAGATACTTCCTGAATAATTTATTATAGTAATTCTTGATCTTGAAGAGAATGTAAACTCTTCCATAAATCTTAATTTGGATAACTCTGTATTGTTGCACATCTTTAATTTATACTAGGTTTGACTGAAACACATAAAATAAATGTGTGTAATCCAATTTAACGATTATTGAAACACTGTCTCACCCAGCTCATTATTTTCTTGATTAAAAGCTTCTTTTGTTTTTCAAATGACCTTTTAGTGGTTGTATTCAAACGCATGTAGAAGAAAATTATTTAAAAAATTAATTACTTCTATTATAGATTAATCACATTATTGTTAAATTTTTTTACTTAAATATAGAATACATCAGGTTAGAAAAAATAATTGAGTTTGTAAAAAAAAAAATCAATTTTTTATCCATACCTAAATGAAATTTTATGAGAATGTGATAAATAGGAGCACATGCACAATAGTGTAATTGTGTAAGAATTTTTTATTTTATAAAAATTAATCTATTTTATTATTGATAATGAGAATGATTAGGTAGTTGGCATTTAGGGATTTACTTTGTCTTTCTCTGAACATATACATGAACAATTTATTTCTATCTAAACCAAAACTTGTTTTTCTTATACTTCCAATATAACCAGGTTAGTTTTAATTAAATTTAGTATTATAACGCGATTCTCTTGTAGATCTATTCAAGATTGAAATAAAGAATATTTTGATTTAATTAAATGAAGGTACTGGTATGCTATGTCTTTAAGATGAAGCAGAATAATATTCTGATGAACTTCTTTTTGTAGAGTAGAGATTGTTTTTTTATAAATAGAGAATTGGAAAACATAGGTGAATTATTTGTAATTAGAATAGCTATATATTCTGACGATAAAAATTAAGGCATAGTCATTATTAGAGATAACTTTTTTCCTTTAATTTTCAATTTAAAAGTAAAAACCTATAATAGTAAGAATTATCTAGCTATAACTGGGAATAAATTGTGAAACTTTTTATGGATTTTATTATTAAAGATAAAATACATTAGAAGCAAATTAATAATAATGGGAGATTGATTTAATTTTTAAATTTAGAGTATAATTCAAAAATTAATAATTCTTCATGGCTGCTAATGTTTATGATTCTAGGTATTGAGAGATAATGAATTTTAATTATTCATTATTTTTTTATAATGAGATAATTTCACATCAGACAATGTTACAAAATAAAATAATGTTTTCTATTCTTTTTTTTTTTATATTTTTATTAAATTACAAAACTTTGTGTTTACTTTTATAAGTATTGCTCAATTCAATTAATCATAGAGAATAAAGGTATTACTTTTAAAAGAAGAAAAATGTTTAGCAAATTCAAATTATTTAAAGTTAAATTCAATTATGAATGTAAATAACAACATTTCTTCAGATGAACTTCCTCAAAATTTAGAAGATCTTAAAGCTAATTCAGAATGGATACTAGGTATTTTTGAAGTAGGTCGTGGACCTCTGATTGGACCTATCATAATTGCTGGATGTTATTGGCCAATCAAAAATCATAATTACATTGTTAAACAATGTTCTTTATCACTCAATAAACAATTTTATTAAAATTAAACTGAAAGTTCAGAAATTATTTCTAAACTTAAAGGGCAAGCATTACAATTTGAAACTATTGAAATTTGCGCCTAAAAATTATCAACAAAAATCTTAGCATATACTCCTTCTGATGTAAATGAAATTAGCTTAAATTACACATTATAACTAATTAAAAAAATACTGTCAAGAGGATACAAAATTATTGGTAGCAATTAGATATTAAATAGATAGAGTGTTATATTAATCCAATTGGTTTCAAAGAAAATTTGAATGAACTTTTAAAAAAGAGTCTTGGCTTTGAGAATGATGACTTAAAATTTATTGTAGGAATGCATCAAACAATAATTGCAGCCTAAATAGTGGCTTTGTAAGAAAGAAATACTAGATTATTATAAATATAATAAGATGTTTATCCTTCTGGATAAATGGGATCTGGATATCCTTCAGATAATCTAACAAGAGAATTTCTCTCTAAAGTCACCATTCCTGTTTTTATATATCCAGAAGAGATAAGATTTGCTTGGTAAACAATCAGCTCTAGTTTCAAGTAAAAATCAATCAGTATTGAATATTTACCTGAAGAGAATTGGACAAAGTAAACTAAAGAACAATTTATAGAAAATCCCTCTTTTCTGGATTATGGAGGATTACACATTGAAAATTATTATTTATGATCTATAGTTAATAAGGATTATTAAATATTTTTCCATTTTTATTTAATAAATTAAATAATTATCAAAAAAAATAAAAAAGCAAGTCGCGAGGAGTCGAACCTCGATTTCCGCTCTGGACAGACGGAGTGATACCGTTTCACCACAACTTGAATTTAATTTTAGTTGATTTCAAAAACCTAAATGGAAAATAGATAAAGAGAAAAATAAAGTGAAAATTATAATAATCATAATTTATATTTTGATGTATTATTAAAAGAAGATGATGTCGTTAGAGCAAGAAGAAAAGAAAAATGAAATGAATGTAGTCATTCATTTTCCAATTGAAATTTTGAATTTTTAACATTTTCCTAACATTGTTAAATGAAATTGGTTTCTCATTAATTTAATCTTGTAGTTTAGGAAAATATAAAAGGTTTCTTGTCAAATTGATCAATCAAAAATTCAATAATAGTAATAGTATTTCAAATAACAACATTAACAATGATTAAATTGAATCCAATCTCATCATAAATACACTATAAGATAAATCAGCAATATCTGACCTCAAATATTTCCTTTAACCTTCTTTAACCATTCTTAATCTTAACAAGTGTATTTAAATTAGTCTTCCAAAAAAGCACTCTTCCGTAATCTTTATTGAAACAAATACCTTTAAGTGCTTACCTTTCGAGACCTTTAAGGAATTAGATTTGTCACCTGATATAAGAATTAAAGATGAATGCTATTTGGAAGGTTGTAAGAGTTTAGTTTCTTGATCATAACATGTTTAAAAATAAAAGATACAAAATTTATCATAAATGAATTTACCTCCTTCATCATAAAATAATCATAAGCTTTAATAAAAGAATTATGGAGATTATCTTTTAAAGTAGATCATTATTTTTTAAGGTTCTTAAAATTTTTAAGGAATTAAATATTTCGAAATATTGGAGTCATCATATTACTCATATAAATCAATTGTAGATTAGTAAAGTTAATAAAATACATGAATTACAAACAATTATGTAATATAAGATATATATTTTAGACGTCAGTATATAATATATATTTTTCTTGTTAAAAACGAATCCTAAATGATTAATTTCACTAGAGATTGATTATTAAATCATTGATATCAATACATACATAAAATAAAAGCTTTAGATATTCTACTATTGTTACTACTATTGGCATTTATCAATCTTAGATATTACAAAATATTAGATAGTAGAAAAAATTAATAACTAATTTTCATATTTGGATATATAAGAAAAACACATCTGAATAAAAGAACTTATTATGAAAGTAATAATTTTTGTATTACACAAGGTCTCATTTGAATAAAAGAATATTAAAGCAAATTAAGTTCAGTTTATTTAAATGTAAAAAAATAGTGAGTTTATGACTTGGAAGACTATATATTTTTCAATTTTATAATTAAAATGATATAAGACATTGTAATTTCATAATCTGTGTAAACTATAATTTCTATTAACGTGAATAAAAGTGAAATTTCTTCAATTAGTTTATAATAATAATTTGATTTTATTAAAATTACAAAAATGGGATAAATCTGCAAGAGTTGTGAAAAAAAGGATGTAGATAAAGCTGAAATGGGGATTGAATAATCTCTCTAATCTCAAGAAATAAAATTTATTGAAGATTTTGAATTCATCAGTGGTTTAGATAAATTGGATTCATCAAGAAAAATGAGTATGCTCACATTTCAACATAAAAATAACAGTAGTAGTTACCCTCATGGAGACTCATTCTATTAAGGATCTCTATTTAGTGTTGTAACTCCAGATTTTAGTGCTTTTTCTTCTAATTTAGTTTAGTGAATTGGCCTTCTTTTCAGATCTTTGATTTGATACATAATATGATTTTTTACTTATAAATTTATATATGAATTTAGTAATTATGAAAATGTTACAATGAAAATAATAGTTATTAATATAAAAATTATTAATATATATTGTGAAATAATGATGTACAATTAATTTTATTTAACCAGAATGTTTTCATATTAAAATAGCTCCCTTCTATTTATCTTTAACCCAAAGAAACATAATATCTGCAATGATTACTGTATGTATAACATCTGCAAGTATCAAATATACAAACTTCTCTCCAGCCATATAATTCATAATCCAAAAGACTAATCTTAGAAGTCTAGAAAATCCCATGGCAACAAGATATTTAGATATATCAGCTTCAATTGACCCAATTTTTTTGCTATTTGTGTTCTAAACAAAAATACCTCACATAAATTTGAGGCAATAAGCCACAAGCTTCAATAAACATACTCATTGAAACAAACATTTACACTGTAAAATAATTTTCATTCTTTGTTCCAGGATGAAAGAAGAATGACAAGACTAAACAAACTGGTATAATAGTTTGATAAGAAAAGTATGGATTGGATATTTAATGGAAACGTGTGTGTCTATGATAAAAGAAGAAAATTAGTATACCTATATTTATTAAATAGATAAAAGATGTAAGCACTCAATACAATGGAAATGACTAACTCAATCCAAATTAAAAAGAAACTTAATAATCTGGTATCACTGATATAGAGTATTCGCATCAAAGCTCCAATAAAATACATCACTTAAGTTTCTAAGGCTAATCCTTAAATGTTCTTTTTCTCATTAATGTATTTAATCAAAAAGTAAGCCCCAGCATGTTAAACTAAGTACCCAAGTGTAAAAATAATCAATATTAAATCCATAATAATTATTATTAATAAGAAGAATTAAATTAAGGAATTAGAAAAAGAAATACATGAAAAATGGTCAAAATTCATTGAATCTTATTATAATCCTTTAATTAAGAGAGCCCATATAAGAAGTGTTCACAAAGAGAGAAATACCAAGAAACTATTTTAAAAAAAGTCACCAAAACATATGAAAATAGTATAGAAGATTGTTTATTTAATTGCTAATATTCAATGGCTCTAGAAATGGATGATTGTTATATTGATTGTTACTCAAACATTAAGAAAATAGTTGAGAAATTACACTAATTTTGATATAATTTAATAATATAATGAATTTAATAACTAAAAAAATAAGAAAAACTAGAGTAAAAAAGAAAAAACTAGCTGAATCGTCCAAGATTGTATTTTGCAAAATATTTGCATTCTTAACACCAAAAGAAATTTTGATGTGTCGCTTCATTTGTAGAAACTTTAATTATTATTCTATCTAATCAATCGAATCTTTAAATTTTTAAGCATAAAACACTAAAATGAAAGCCTTTAAACCATTTATAGGTACTTAATCATTTATATTAAGCTAAATGCACTAATCTTAAATATTTAATATACCCATGTTTATATAAGCGTGTTTAAATGACATCTTTAGTAGGAAAAAAGAAGAGACCTTAAATTAGAGAAATTACACATTTATGGTTTAGAAACTATGATGATATTGCTGACTTGATGAAATTAAACACTGGATTAAGAGCAATAGAATTAAAATTTAATTTTAGAGGAAATCCTGTTCCATAAATATCTAAGGATGTTTAAGACATATTATTAAATTCATCAATAGAAGAAATCATAATAAAGGAATAATAAATATCTGATTTAACCTTAATTGAATTAATGAAACACAAAATTACTTCTATAAAATTAGAAGTGAAAAATGATCAAAATTAGTTAATAGAAAAACTGATATCTATTGAAATGAAACTTAAAAAATTATACTTGAAAATAACTGTAGTAGATAATTAGATTGAAGAATCACTCAACTTCTTTTTATAATAGTAATAAGATTTAGAAGTTCTCTATTTAGATTTTAAAAAAGGTGTGGATTTACAAAATCACAAAAAATTAAAGGCAATTATACTTGAAAATGTTTGCGATTTAAAATCCTCAATGAAATTTCCAGATGTCCCAGTTGATAAAGTTATTATAAAATCATTAATCATAACTCATAAGGAGATTAAAGTATTTATCCTATTAGTAGATTTAGTTTTTATTACAAAACTTTTCACATTTTAATACATTAGATATTGCCTCAATTCAAGGATGTTGGATAGATATTCTATTAGATAAGAAGAAAGTTGAAACACCAGTTTAACAATCAGAAAAACGATTAAATGTTTACTTAAGTAAAGAAACATTACAAGGGCTCTAAAATATATTAATAGTTTCAAACATTAAATTATTTTAATTAGAACCAATTGAGAACCTATTCAATTATTTTTAATGATTTATATATATATATAATTAGATCATTCAGGTGACTTATAAAAATTATTTAATGCAAATAATCTAACTTAACCTAATGTAACAAACATACAAATGTTCCAGGTGATGATTCTACCTGCATTTGCTGAAAATCCATTATATAGATTTAATAATTTCTATTAATAGATTTATAATTCTTACTTCATTTTTTATGATATTCATCACTACAGTTAAAACACCAACATTCTAATTCATAACTCTTGTCTTAATTAAATCAACTGGCTATCCAACAACTGCTGCTATGAATCCTGCACAAGCACTTGATGCAAAATGGCATGCTAATCCTTCATGAAATAATCCTGTATTAATTAAAGATTCTCTAATGTGATCAAATGTGGCTAATTCAGCACAATTAATAACAGCATTTCTAATAATATTTGGAGTAACTCCTCTCCAAAATCCATGCAAACTTAATTTATAATATTATATATTACCCATCTTATTTATAAATCTTAATATATGCATCTGTCAAGTTTTTATAACGACGTTAATCAACTGGCAAATTTCCATCTACTTAAAATCTCACTTTTATCACATCAAATGGACTTGCTATTGAAATACCAATTCCACCTGTGGCTAGACCTGCATAAATCTTTTTAGACAGAGGAGGGTCTCCTTTGAAATCTTTTCCACAAAAGAAATCACGCATCTTTTAAATTCAATATTATTCTTTACAGGTTCATACAACCCAATACGGATTGATGCAAACACTAATTGTCTCTAGATTCCTGCTGATAGACCCTTAAACAAACTTGATACTCCTTCTTCACCATAAATTTGTTGAGTTGTATGTATCAAACCATGGTATCTATATTTTCCATTAACATCTGGCTTTTGGATTTAAAGACGTACTTTCTATATTTCAAATATCAATATATAACATACAGCTGTATCTATTGGAATAGTTATAGCCTCTGCTACACTACCTGCAATACCACCTGTGATCATTTTCACCCAATCTGGCAAATCATTTATGCTCTTATATTATTTGCTCATTTTATTAATTTAATGCGTCAATTCATTGTAATATAACTAAAATAACAAAAAACAATAATATAAAAATAAAAGATATCTTCTTCTAAAATTAGATCATTTAACCTTTTTATTCCATCTTATTCACTTTAAAGCACTTTATTATTTATAAGGATGCTTTAAGTTGGATTTTAAGAATATAATAAATATACGGGCTTTAAATAGATTTGATTATTGATTCATTCTTATATTTGACCCTTATTTCCTTTTATAACGCTATTTTCATGAAAATGATTTATTCAAATTTCTAATTAATCTATCTTATCTAATTATATATATAATTCTATATCTTAAAATGATTTTATATTATTGTTATTTTAATAAATAAATAAATTAAAATATTTAACAATGATTAAAATGAGGTAAAACATTCTTTTGATGTTTGTTTTACCATCCATTAATCAGATATAAAGTTATTCTGAGACTTAAATAAATTCTTGATTAATCATAGAATTTTATCATCAGAAAATACATTTTTTTAGTTAATATATATAGATAATTATTTTTTAAGGAAAGTCAAGAATCTATTTTATCATTGTCTAATTCATCAGATTAACTTGAAAAACTGTAATCCAAATTTCTTTCATTTGTAACTAGATTTAAGGCAAATTTTGGTTCTACATCATCCTCTTAACCTTGTTGTTATTCTATTTATTTTAAATTTAGTGTCTAAATCTATTCAATTAAATCTAAGGCAGGGAATCTACTTAATAGTTTAGGAGGTGGTTTGTTTTAAGCATTCTAATTGTCTATAAAAGTTATTGATTATATATATACTATGTTAAAAATTGAATTGTGATACTACTATAGATTTTTTTGGCATTATTGTAGAATGTCTACTTGGTACTTAAGGCTATGTCTTTCTTTATTATTTATTGGCTATTAATTTTGTAGTATTTTTTAGTGGTTCTTAAGATAGATAACGAAACAAAGAATTATAAGATGGATTTTTAAGATCTTATTATTATAAGCCTGCTTGTAATAAAATTTATTTTAATGGTTCATCTATGTCTGAATTAATTGATGTAATAGAATCTAACATTGGATTAGTAATATTGATTTTGAATTTTTAAAGTTGTTCATTTTAATTTGAAACACACCCTCCTTAAATAATAGGCTTTACTTTATATTAAGGCCAAAAATATTCTGAGTTCATTTTAAAATAATAAAGGTGGAGTGGAAATCAAGAAAGTTATTGTTATATAGTTTTTAATAATATTGGTATGATAATATAAAATTTTATATATGTTCCGTTTTTTATTTTTTATTTTATGGATAGGTTAAAGTGAGGATATATTAAAGGCTTAAATTGAGGACTATTTTTAAGGGAATGATATTCTAGAAGATGCGTTTATTAATGATGATTTATATTAATAGGAATTAATATTTTAAGCAGGAGTATTATTGTTTGAATAAAATCCCTTAATTGAATAAATGCTTGCTATGGCAGAGACTATTGGAGATGGAACAAATGAATAGATGCTTCTTTTAATGAGTGAGGCAGAAAATGAAATCCCTGATTATGCTGAATTATAATCACCAATTAGTGATACAAAAGTATTTGAGTAACATCAGAGACCAAAAATAGAATAAATTGTAACAGATGAACCTGAATGGCTAGCATAAACAGAATTCTTTTTAGGTGCCTTAACAGTTTTCATTGCATTTCCTTTACTCTTGAATTCTGAATCTAGGAAATATAAACATTATATGATATTAAAAGATGTTGCAGAATTGAGAAATGAAAATTAATTAATAATATTGTAAGGATCTACATTAACTACAGAAGAATACTTAATTGATATCTTAACAGGGATTAAAGTTGAAAATGCAATTAGATTTTATAGAAAAGTAGAAGAATTAGTAATAAACAATTAAGGAGATCGAAAATGGATAGAAAGAGAAAGTGAAATATAATGGTATGATGATGAAGATAACGAAGTATTATTATCAGAATGGAAATCACAAATTCAAAATAGCTAATGTTTTTTATTAGGTTATTAATTGAATGATAATTAAATTGAAAAATTGACTAATTGGTAAAAGTTAAAACTTAATCCATATCATTTTCCTGAGTATTAAATTGACTAGAATAATATCTACTTAGTTGGAAACACAACATTAAGAATTTCTTATTGGTTTATTCCAACTTAATTACTTACTGTTGTTTGCAAATCATATGGCATTTAATTAAATCCAATAGAAATCCATATCCCCATTCTTGAATCTACTTAAGGATGTAGTATGAGTTCAACAAGATAAGTATTTTATCTCATTTATATTTATAAAAAGGGTTGTTAAGAATTAGTGTGTTAGAAAGTGTATTAATGGATAGTTTGGAATGAATGGTCACAAGATGAATAAAATATTGATTATGTTGAAGAGGGTCTAGTTTCATTAGAAGAGATATTTGAATCAAAATTGACATTCAAATAAAGTGACCTTAATAAGATTAGAGTTTTGGCATTTTTTTTAATGTTTTTAGGAATTTGGATGTTCTTTTTGCCTATCTATTAGGTAATACACTATATTTACAAATTTAGGTATTATCATTGTTCCCAATGTTCGGATAATTAGATATTGGACCATACTTGGGTGGAATTGTTGGGTTTATATTTGCTAGTGTTTTTTGGTTGATTACAGTTGGTGTATCATATTGGTATAACATTTTCTAATATAGACAAGCTTCTATAATAAAAAAGTTGGATTGACTCTTATCTTTATTGGAATTTCAATATGCATGATACTAATTATTTGCACCCATTTCGATTATTAAATTCAACCTAAATCCTTTTTAGAAATTTAATAAAGATGGTTTTCATGAAATCATAAACATTAAATTATTCAACATATAAACAAATTAAAAATTAAATATTATAATAAAATGTTAATTCTAATAGATTATTCCTTTTATGTATGAATAAATAAATTATACTCTGTGTTATTCTACTTGGGTGTGGATTATTTAGATTACTATTTTATCATTAAATTTGAAATGTTAATATTACAATCATATGGTTATTTTATAAGTAACATATCACTCAGCTATCTCACTTTTTCTTATTATATCTCTTTGATGAAGTCCAAAAACTTTGCTTTTGGATCGCTCTATAATATTCTTGGTAATTAATTATCCACTAACTCATATTTCTTTAATAATATAACCTGTTTCATAAACTCTCTATTAAATAATTAATTAAAATTCTTTACTTTAAAACTAACTATTCTTTATGGTTAAGTATCTGTACGATATCTCAAATAATTCAAAAGGTTCATCTTCAATAAGTACAAGGTTAACTTCAAAGTAACCTCTTTGTCTAATCATTGAAATAAGAATTTAAAATACTTTGTATTTCTTTTTTAAAGAAGTTTATCTTCAGGTCTGTATTATTGTTCGATCATTTAAGTTAATTTAACTAATTAAGTATGGTAGTGTTTTTTTATTATTATTCAAATCTATCCTTTTAGAATAAAGTATTTATATCTTAAAAGTCTTAACTATTTATTTTGTTGTTTAATAATTATAATTCAAATTAAAGAAAAGTATTCAATTTATAACTAAGCAAATTATGATTAAAATATATAATAATTTTTATTTTATATTTTAATGGGAGCTTGTGCATCACAAAAACCTCAACAATCTAAAGAGCATCTACCTCTAAATTCAGAGCCACCAATTACTGATGAGAATGTTTAGAGAATAAAAAATTAATTTGATGATCTAACTTCATTATTAGAATCTGTAATATTATTTTGATATGGTTAGATGAGTTAAGAGTTTAAAACGATTACCGATAGTATAATAAAGTTATAGCAACAATAATATTAATAAATAGGGGATTGAACTATGATTTAATTAAATTCTAAGTTTAGAGATTATAATAATTATATATTATAATTTTATGAAATTGAGGATAAAGCTAATTTTGATGATTGTGTTTTTATCACTTTGCTATTTTCTGTTTAGTCTTGTTTTGTTATTAGATTAATACTTTGATGAAGAATATAGAGTAGAAAGTGAAACATTGTCTTAAGGAATTTATAATGAGTCTTCTTTGGTATAAGTTCAATAGTATTAAATTAGAGTAAAGTACGATTTGCAAGATATTATTATGGAAGATCCAATAGACCTAATATCAATTCACTTTATGCTATTTAAAATATTATAGATTACATAGATGATTATTAATAATTAGATGATGAAAATTTATTAGAAATAGAATGGCAGTTTAACAATCTTACTAATTTGTAAACTTTGAAAAGTAGCTATCCAAATTAATATTAACTATTAAAATATTACTCACCTTTATCAAAATTAATTGATATCTACACTAAAAATAATGTATTTGATCATTTTCATTTTTTATGTCAAAATGGATTAGGCATCTCATTTTATAATAAGAACATCCATTCTTCTTTTGATTGGTATGAAACTTAGATTTCTAATTGTAAGATATATAATGATTGTTTCGATTATATTAGTTAATATTCTTCACAAATAGCTTACCCTAAATTAGATTTAAATAATGAAGTTTGGATAATGAGGGCTGGAAAAGAAGGTTATTAATGCAAATTATAAGTTTAAAAAAAAAGAGAACTTGCCATGATTAATTCAAGCAGACCAGTAATTTATTCATTTTTAACAAATGAAAATATTCACATCATTTCTAATGGAGTACTTATTAATAGTACACTAGAAGATGCCTTATCAATTTGGCCAAATTAAACTAGTGATTTTACTGATTAACTTTATACATTAGTTACAGTTCCTATAGAAATTAGATAATGGAGAATGCTTTATGATGGAATGGGAGAATAAAGAGTTGTATTTTTTTCTTCATATCATTTTGTACATCCAAACTATCCAAATATTACTCTAACAAAAGAATTAATAACTAAATGTTCTATGATTTATCTTTAATCAATGTCACTGTCGTATTACAAATAATTAGCAGGACAAAATGAAGAAGCATCAAAAGTCTCAATGAATCTTATTATTATTGGTTGTGCTTTACATGTAGTTCTAATCTTTTATTTCTGGCGGAAAGGTGTAGTGATTGCACTTTCTCTAGAAGTTCCTATTAATTAATTGATTAAATTAACAAAAGTTGATATGAAGTATCTCGAAGCTCAATATTTTAATTTAGAGAGTTATTCGAATCTATTTAACAATAAGGAAATAAGAAAATTCTATGAAGTCATTATTAATTATTTGAATAGTATTAAATATTCAAATAATAAATTATTATAAGGATCTAAAGATATGGATGAAGCTGAAGCTTTAATTATTTTAAGTATGTCTAAGAGATTCTATAAAAAATATTATAATAATCCTGCTGTTGGTATATGTGCGAATAATATTGCTAAAATTCATATGAGAAATCAAAGATATCTGGAAGCTATGAATGAATAAGAAGAATCAGTATTGATAGCTAATTAAGATTTGTAAAGTCTAAAAGAAATGGAATAATATGCAAACCAAGCAGCACAACCATAAGATGATTAATAATTAATTAAATTGTATCTTAGGTTGAAAAATAATGTTTTATAAAAGTTCTAAAGACAAGAAGAAAAAGTAATGAAAGATGTTATAAAAGATTTGGAAAGTAAAACAAAAGTAATTTAAAATTCTCAAAATTGTATTGTAAGAAGATAAACTACTTAAAGATTAAAAAATGATACTATTTAATTAAAAAGTTCATTAGAATCTGAGATACATATTTTGAATTAACAAACACCTAAATAAACAACTAATTTGATAAGAAAAACATTTTTAGAAGATAAAAATCCAATTCAAGAAGAAAATATAGATTTACCAAGTGATAGATTAGAATAATTAGGTAGTCCAAAAAAATCTAGTCCTATTTATAGAATATAATGTAATGAAGAATATTCTCAAAAGTAAGTTATTATTGAACATAAAATTGTTTTTAGAAAGTATCAATTAGCTTGTATACTCTATAATTATAGTATGACAAAATCATAATCAACATTTCTAAATGAAAGTGTTAAACAATTTAATGATATTATGGATGATCTGTAAAATCTTCCTGATTCATTTTCTATTTAATATATGAAAATAAATATAATAACAAAAAAGGCATTTTGTTTTGCCAGAGCTGGAATGTTAGAAAAAGCTAAATTAGAATTAGAAGAAGCTGAAACAAAATTAAAAATTTTACAAAATAATAGAGCTGAAATTAAATAACTAGAGATTTCTGATTTTATAGATATTTTTAGAGATATTCCTTTAGAAATTTTAAGAGAAAAATTAACAGGCTTAGAAGTAATTATTTTTTTAAATACATTTAGGCATCATTATTAATGATTAAAGGAGAGTATGTTGAAGCTTGTTATAAATTTATTTCTATTTTAAAAGCTGAAGGACATTATGATCCTGGATTTTAGAAATTTGTATTGAAGACATTAACAAAAATATTAAAAAGATGTAATGTTGATCATAATTGTTTGATCAAATTTTCATAATAAAATTAACTTAAAAGACTTGAATTAATCTTTCTCCTTGATTATTCATCTGAAATGACTACTGAACAATTTACTTTATCTCATCATATGTGTCAAAATGTTGTTTAATCTTTAAATGATGATTCATTTGTTGGTCTATATGCATTTAATGAATCCTTACATGAAATTTTCCCTTTATAATTAAAAGGAACTTACAAAAGACTTTTAGAATCAACAATAGAAAAAGTTTTGATAAAACCAGGTGGTTAGGGTAACATTTTCTCAGCTCTCGAGATTACAATAGCATCTTTATTTGAGAAAGATAAACCTGAATAAAGTAAATAATTATCTTTACATTTAAAATCTAATTAGATTAAATAACAAATAGAATAAGAAGAGTTTAGATGCTCTGATATGGAATTTAGATGTAAAACTAGTTCTCCAAGAGTAGGAAAGACTTTCTCAGGAGGATTTACTTAAGCTATGAAATAATATGAAGAACAGTAGTTTGATAATGGAAGTTTAAATGAGAATATGGTAAGAGTTGAAAATATTCATTTTTAGAATTAATATAAAGTTGATATTGATAATATTGATGAAGAAAAAGATGAACATACAATTAGATATGTTTGTATATTTAGTGAGGGAGTATACAATTACAATTAAATGTCAATTGATAGATTAAAAAGCTTGATAGAAAAAAAGAATATTCATTTATTAGTTTTCAATATTGCAAACTAGAATATGAATATGCTTTATCTTAAATAATTATCTTAAGTCTCATCAGAAAGTAGATTCTTTACAAATGAAAATGAAATTAAAGATTTTTTTTCTAAGCTTAGAATTAATGATTTTACAAAAAGAGTTTATTTAGAATTCTTCTGAAAATTTATTTATAAAAAATTAAGTTTATAAATTATCTCAAACATCTAATTTTTTTTAAGATGAATGTTATTTATAATTTCACATTCTTATGTGTTTGTTATCTAAATAATAGAATAACAATTAATTTTATAAGTTAATAATATTATGTAATATTCTTCTGTTATTGCTTTAATGATTAAAATATGAAAGATATCTACTCATTGACATTATTATTGAAATAATACCATATACTTTTAAAGAATCATTTGTTTAGTTTAATGCAAATGATTTTCTATTATAGATATATGTTATCTGAGTTCTTAAATTTTACCATCCTTATCTAAATCCTCATTTCTAAAATATTATTAGTTAATACTGCTATAATTATTAGATTTTTAAGATAATTTCTCTAATGCTATCTCCTTGAAGATCTGTATTTTTACTACAAATTTTAAGTTTTTTAAGGAGATGATGTTTGACTTAATTAACAGTAGAGCCTGGAATTTATTAAGCTATATCTGTAAAGCTAGTTCCCTTTCTAGACTATTCCATAATGAATGCTTCTTCAGATATAGTAAACCTTTGTTTTACTTTGAATGTATTTAATATGTTTACTTGATTTGCTTGATCTTGGTTTTGATTTTTTTTTATCTTTTCTTTTACTAAAGCAATCTGAACATTATGAACAACTAGCGTCTATTTCATAATTGTCTTCCAATTCTATTTATATATGTTGTTTTGTTATGCTTAAAGGAAATTCTTACTCACTTTTTTCATTTTTTAAGTTTTATCCTTCTATATCGGAAAAGAGATATTATTCAGTTTTTTTGGAAGAAATATCAAAAATAGATTATTCCTCTAAGATGTTTGATCCAACATTAGTAGATATGTCTTAATCTTATTTAGGTGATGCTATCAATTATTATTTCCAAAAATTCGTGGCTTAATTACAAATATTTTCAAGCCCATTTCGATTCATTAGATTTTAATAATTAAAATGAAAAACAAAGTTAAATAATCAAACTCAAATTTTTCTTTTTATTTGAATACCATTTATTTCATGTGATTATTTACTAATTTTTCCTAAATATTATATTTCCTATTATAAAATTGGTTCTGAACTTTTCCATCTTTCTATCTCTTTTTAACATGCATTAACTTCATTTAACTAAATATAAGTATCTTCCATTTTTTCTATTAACATTTTTAATAAATCATTATCAAGAACTATCTTTGATAAATTCTTTTCACTTAAATCAATATCGCATTCTTTATTATAAAGTTATTAATAACAATAACGAAAAGATTAATCTAAATGATTCAAACTCAATTTCTCACATCCATTTTCATTTTATAATAAAATTGCATTACCAATTTTAAAATGTACTGCACTAAGTTCCTTATAATTATATGAATTT
This sequence comes from Paramecium biaurelia, assembly GCA_000733385.1. NCBI lineage: Eukaryota > Ciliophora > Oligohymenophorea > Peniculida > Parameciidae > Paramecium > Paramecium biaurelia. Next base: position 55,061 of record JPFL01000132.1, read on the forward strand.
TTCAAAATATCCAAAGCTGCATAAAAATTTAATAATCCATCCTTATAATCTTCTCTCCAAGTCTAAAGGTCTCCTATTCTAATCAAAATCAAACTCATCTCTAATTCAGTCTCATTAATTTTTGATCTAATTTCTATTAAAATCTAATTTCTTTACATTATAACTATTCCTATAATTTATACATCTCTATATTTTGTTTATCAAGTCTGTTTCGTATGATAGTTTTAGCTGCTTCTAAATTCTCAAAAGCCAATTATGTATTTTTTAATTCTCTATCATTTCTTGAAATTTCTACACAATTTAATGAATTCTCAACAGAATCTTAGGATTATTCCAATATTTAAACTAAAATACTACCATATTCAAAATAAAACTAAGCCATATTATTATCTAATTAATCTTGATAATATTGAGCTGCTTTTTCAATTAATTTAACCATTTTATCTTCCAACTCTTTTAAATCAATACTTTCATTTTTTAAAGCTCTTATAGCATCCAACTCCTTAATTATAGATTTTTCCTTTTTTTTCGATTTCATAATTTGATAAATTAAATATAACAAAAAAGTATAATATATCTCAATTGAATATATGAAATTACTAAAACTCTAAGAATTGTGTTCTAAATTCATAAAATAATTCTAATTATGATGGCAAGTATAGAATTATAAAAATTATTAGTTAAATTGTTTAATATATTTACTATAAAAAAAAATAAATTATACTCAAGAATAAATCAAGTTTTCTTATAAAATAGAAATTTTTACAAGATTAAAATTATGATTCATTAAAGTTAATGGTTTCGAAATTCTATCTTATAAATTTATCACTAATATATATATATATACAAAATATAGATGTATCAATCCTGAATACAGAATTAATGTAGGGAAATAACAATAATAAAA
>JPFL01000132.1:55987-83884 GCA_000733385.1 Paramecium biaurelia
AATTTAATTAAGGCTATTACTTTATTAAGCTTGAAAAGTAATAAAAATTGATGCTATTAAATAGAATGATTTTACTCACAGAATTAATTTTCAAAACTTATATATTCTTCTTATTCTATAATTCTACTCTATAAAATATAATTTGATTTTTTCATTTATTATTAAATAATAAATATATATGAACATTCATAATTTATTTAGTAAACCATATTAATTAAAAAATGGTCCTGTTGTTAAATTAGATAATGTTTATAAAAGTTTAAAAATTCTTTATTTGTAAGAAGATAAATAGTAATTGAGTAAACGATTAAATTATATAAATTATATAAATTATATTAATTATATAAATTATTATATATACTTTTTATCAATTTTTATTTGAACCCTATATAAGTGTATTATTGCTATTAGTATTGTTAAAATTAATTTTCTAAAATAGGTTTTCAAGGAAGCCAATTATTTAATTTACGTTATTGAGATTGAATTAATTAATTATACATTTATATCAAAATTTTATTAACATTTATTTATTAAAAGAGAAACATATTTTTAATAACCATAAAAAAATTATCTCTATTATTTATATATAATTTATTATTCATTTGAGCAATTTTTTTGCTTTTACAATTAAATTATCAATTATGTAGGGTTTGACGTAAGATTTCTCAGAATATATCACTAAAATAAATTTTCCAGAAGGGAAATGAGAGGAGACCTAAGTTAATAATTACATGATGATAAAACTTCAGTGATTGAAATTCTTTAAAATTCACCTTTTCCTCTTAGAAGTATTTGTGTTTATCCCTTAAATATTGGTTTCCCTTTAATATTGGTATAAACTTCTTTTGGAAATTTCTCTGATGTGTATCTGAGTTGTAAGGGAATTTTACATTCTTAAAAAAATAGGACAATCCTCATCCTCTATAAGATCTCCATTCATATCTCTCAAACTAACAGACAAATTGAACATCCTCTCACGATAGATTTCCTTGATCTCATCTTCTAAATTCAAGTAGGATATGAAATTCTTATGAGCCAATTGACTCAAAATAAATTGATGTTAGCTAATTAGAATAAAACCTGATACTTGTGTCTATGTATAGTTATTCTGGATTATAATCCCTACTTAGGGACAATTTTATTAGGTAAATTTTCAATGCACTTTTTCAAAGAGTCCAATCCTATTGACAAATTATGCTAAATGAGACTTTGTGTTTACAACATATCTCTCAGCATTTTGAGATTCAAGTCCTTTTATTTATCTAAGAACTCTTCCAATTCCTGCATAATAAGTTTTAAAATTATCTAATTATGATTCATTCATAAAATTTGAAACATTTGAAATATATGTTTAGAATAAGGGGAATTTATTTAAATTGCAATATTATTTTTCTTAGAATTGTAGTCTAAGTATGATTTAACATATTGTCTGAAGAAAAGAAGAATTTAATACAATAAATGAAAATATTATTTAAAAATAATAATTTCCAGTGATTTCAATGTTAGAAGCCTGGTTTCTGGTAATGGCTCTGCACATAATTAGATTGTGTTGCATTTGGTTAAGCAAGAATACTGATCATTTTTCCTTCACCCATTTCCTAATGTTAAGATTTATAAGCAATAATTGATTAATTAGTTTTTTTCCCTTATTGAATAATCAAAGGATTTTAAATCATAGGAATAATTTCACCAAGCATGATAGCATTTCTATTTGCAGCATGGACATCTAAATTAGAATTAATTTAATACTAATCTCTTAATCATTATTTGTTGAATCATCATACAACATAGGAATCTATTTTTTTTTGAGTAGATCCCTAGCCTCTTAACATCCCATCTAAGCAGATCTCTAATATCTTTAAACTGCATAATTAACATCCTTTTTAACATACTTTCCAGCTTCATACATTAATCCCAAATGGAAATCAGCCTTTGCATTACCTAATTTAGAAGATTCTTCATAAGCATTAAAAGCCTTAGCATAATCTATACTCACTCCTTCATATCCTTACTCATAAATAAGACCCATATTAATTAATGCTTCTGAATCCTTCAATTCAGCAGCTTCCTTATAGAATTTAAGTGCTTCTCTCTAATTTTAAGGTACACCAAATCCACTATGGTAACAATCTCCTAATTTAGTCATGCAAGTAGAGTTCTTTAATCTAGCTCCTCTAAAATAATAATGAATAGCATTTTATGGATCCTTTTATACACCAAACCCACACTCATAGAGATGCCCTAAATAAAAATACACTTCTGTAATTTCAGGATTTTAGATCATGATTTAAATCAAGTATTAATGTGCAAATAAATAATCTTCTTATCTTCCTGAATTACTACAATCTTTCATAACATAATGCATATATTAAAGTCTGCATGCAACATCTCCTTTCATAGCCCCTTCTTTATAATAACTTTTTGCCTATTCTAAATTGACTCCAACTCCAAATCCAAATTCATAACATTGAGCCAACCAATAGAGTGAATTTGCAAAACCAAGCTCTTTGGCAATTTCAAAATACTTGAGAGCTTTTCTATAGTTATTTCCTAAGACTTTTTCTTAAAATTCTGGATGATTATAATAGAAAAGTCCTAATGCATTAATAGCTCTAGGATATCTAACTTTTTTTCCTTAAGAATAGTAAAACTCAGCTGATTCTAGATTAGGTTCTTGTATTTCTAAAAAAATTATGAAAAATAATATATACATTATTCACCATCTTCACTTTTAAGTCCATTTTCAAATATTTCTCCCAAATCTACAAGTGCATCCAAATGTCCTTGTTCACTAGCTTATTAAAAGAATACAACAGCTTCCTATTTCTATTCATCTCTTGTTTATAGTTTTCCTTAGGATAACATTTATCCATCAATTACTTAATCTAATAATAAACGACCTATTTTATAGAGACCTTCTGCATTTTATTATGCAGCACTCTTTTCCCAATAAGTGTAAGATTTATTTAAATCTTTTGGAAAGAATTTACCTTCAGAAAATATTTAGGCTATAATATTGAATGAAGTAACATCTTAGTTCACTTCTGCCAATTCATAGTACAAATTTAAAGCTTCAGTAACATTTTAAGGTCTTCCAATTCCATATAACATCTCATGTGCAATTCTCAATCTATCATCTTAAATAGGTTAATCTCTATAAACTGGAACCTCTTTAACCTTCTCAACATACTCAATGACTTTCTTCTCAACTGGTTTATCAACATATACAATTTTTTCAACTGGTTTATCAACATAAACAATTTTATCAACTGGTTTATCTACATATACTATTTTATCAACTGGTTTCTCAATTATCTTAGTTTCCCCTGCTACACTTGGAAAATAATCATTTAATTATTTAATTAAGAATGATCTAAAATCATCATAATTAAGACTTGTTTTAACTACAAAAATATCAACATTATTATTTTCTAAATTAGGCAATGCTGCCCATTAAATAAAATCTAATTCTATTTTTCTAAATTCATTTTCAAAATTTTTCAATGCTTCCCCTTTTCCACAACAACCTGCATTTGCTAATCTAGTAAGACTAACACTAATAGAATTCATATTATCTTATGTTGATTTAGCCAATGTTTAATAGTATTCGTTTAATTTAATTTTAACTTTAGACTTGTCTTATTCTATATTCAGAATCAATTTTTATTAATCTTAAAAGGGTTTTGAGAATCTTTATCTTGCCTCCTATGGTATTTTTTAGTTATCTACAATTTAGTTTGCTATTCTTTCTATAAAAATTTAAATTAAATCAGTTACTAAATGGTTGATCAGTTGCCCATCCTTTAATTTTCTACCATAAGGCTACAGCAACTTAATCATTTTTTCCTTGATCTTATTTTTATTTCATCTATCTCTCTTATTCAACCTAATTAATATATCAACAATAGGATACTTCAATATCTTTAATTGTATTTTTTAAACGATCCATTAGAATCTATTCTAACTAAGCAATAACATGTTCCTTTTTTCCTTAATCATTCTTATCTTTGTTTCCACTAGCAGGTCTAGCATTTGAATGAGTTGATTTATCCATTTTTATTAAAATTAATTTGAATTGAGAAAATACTTGTGAAATATATATACTGATTTTTCTTTGTTATAAATCAATTCATTCAGTTTATGTACCTTAACCTCCTTCACCTGATTATCCTCCTTCTCCTTATTATCCACCCTCACCTGATTATCCTCCTTCTCCTTATTAACCTCCTTCACCTCCTACTTATTACTCTTCCTATTTTTATTCCTTATTTATTTAGTATATTATTACTTATTTCTCTTAATTACATATTATTGATTAACCTCCTAAATAAGTTCTATCGAAATCTTCAGGAGCCAATCTTGTAGCTGCCATCAATTTCTCTTTAACAGCCTATTCTCTTTATTATGTTGCTTATAGTTTTTCCACTAATTTCAATTCTTATACTTCTAATTGCTTTATTGAATACTCATATTTTTCATTTTCCATAATTATCCTTTATCTTTCTCTCTCCTACTCTAATCTCACTTTTTATTATTTCTCAAATAGTTTTTCTTATATCATTGCATATGATAGTTTTTCTTCTTCTTTCTTTAATGTTGCTCTCAACCTTAGGTTTTGACCTAATTTGATTTATTCTTCATTTGTTTTCATCAATTCGAATTTAATGGAATTTTTCATTAATTAAGCATCTTAATGTTTCATCTCTCTTACCTCTTACTTCATCTTTTTTAGATGCATCCTTTCATATTAGGTTTACTAATATTTAGTTGGATCAATCATAGATAATTGATGTTATTTTTGTTCTTTCTATTTTATTTATTACACCTGAAATAATTACTTTCATCTTCTATGCAAGTCTGGAAGCATACACATCAAGTGCTAATTGTTCTGCCATTTCTACTTTTTTTGACAGTTTCTCATTTTCTTTCTTTAATTATTTGATTCTATTCTCAACAGTCTAAGATTCCAATTCTAAATATTTTTATCTTCTTTTGGCTTCATTTAAACTGAAATCTTCAGATGATCTTACTGATTAAACAGATGAACTTTAATGTAATTTTGGCAACATCTTATAATAATAATTTTATATAATAAATTCATACAAACTTTTCTCATTATACATATGACTAAATTATTATTCATGTATTTCTTCCTTTTTACTTTTGGTTTTTATTAATTATAATATTAAAATACAAATTATGATTCTTCAATCATAACATATTTTATTAATTTGTTTCATACTATATCCAAGTCTGAATTTAATTATATTTAAGGTATTATGGGATAAACTTGATTACAAATAATTATTCTATGGAGAACCAATTCCGATTTTGCACTAAAATACTAAATTTTATATTTAATTCTTATTTCTGATAATCATCTTACTATTCTGCTTTCTAAATGAATTATTTAATAATTCTTTTTGATATTTTGTCTCTTAAAACATTTTCTTTATGTTAAATCATCATGATACTATAAGAAGATCTTTAATATTAATTTAAAAGAAAATCTATTTAGTTATTATATAATTCGATTAAATGGAATTATTATAGTTATTATGTCTATTAATATTTATTATTATATTTATTAACATATTGTTACTCTAGGAGATTACAAAATAAAGTAACTTAGTCTAATAAACCACTATTTAATTTATTCTATCTAGGATAAGTTTCAGTTAATATACATTATTATAAACTAAATCGATTGATTTTAATTACTTGTTTTATTATAAACAAGTCCAAAAATGTCAAATGTATTATTCTAACTTTGGTTGAGTAGAAATGCAATGAAATTTTGGTGATAAATAAATTATGCTAAGAAGTTTATTTTATTCCACATTTCTTTGATAGTAAATGCATAAAGTTATTGAACCAATCTAAAATCTATTTTAATCTCCATTATATAGATATTAATGTTGCATATATTGTAAAGTAATTCTTCAATGATCTGCAAATTCATACAGCAATTTGAATTATAATTAGAAAATCAGTCTTGCCATTTATTTAATATTGTATTTAAATTTTTAACGAATTTTTAATTATATTCATTTTTAGACATCAACCTAAAAATTTCAATTATTTGATCTAATCTAGCAAAATGATATATATATTGACTTTCAAATTTAATTATGTAATATTTGTATAATAGAATATATCTGAAGTTTATCAGAAAATATAAAAAATTCTAATTATAGTTTATTAAATTAAATGATACCAAAAATTTAAAGAGGTTGGATTTATTTTTAATGTATTTAGATATGCAATTTAAGATATATGATGAATTATAGAGTAATGTTGTATAATTATAAAAATTAAAAAATAAATAAATCTGTTTATGTGAAAGAGTTACCTTGAAAACATATAAACATATAGAAAGTTATTATTATCAAAATCGAAAACTAGTTGTGTGAGTTTTTCGATTAGTTTTTTTCATCGTTGAGTCTACTGAGAAACCTCTAGCTCTTTTTTAGCTCAATTAATCAATTCTTCTCCAGGAATCGAAATTGAGCTCATGATTTTACTTGATATTTCTCATAACTAGTTCATATTTAATAAAGGGGATTTCTTATTTAAAATAATCTTTTTTAGTTCTTTACCACTTTGATGTAAGTCCCATATATATGGTGGCATCATATTCTGCATCATCTCTGATTTTTCTAGTCTAAGAAATATGATCTTGAATAAAAGATTTGAATTATTCTTTTTATTTTTCTTTGAGTTTATTTGGTTATAGGTCTCCCAAGACATAAGTTATTTTATTTGGTTATACCTTTGGGCTTTCTTTAATGAACTATTCACAGTATTATTTGAATGAAATGCTAGGGTGCTTAGGTAATTGATTTTAGTTATTAATCATATTTTATTATATATCGAAAATGATTATGAATAATCGACGAGTGTTTTATGATGAGTCCATTTGGGAACGGTTTGAGAATAGAATAAAAACATGGACCTATGGACTCACACATGAATTACTGTAGAATCAGGTTTGCAGTCCATTTTTGTTCAAGTTCCTAATATTGATTGAGCTCATCTAACTTGTATTTTTTGAATTGACAAATTATATAGCTGTATTATTCGATTCATCCAAACTTAGATTTTCTATTCAAAACGGTGTGGTTGGAATACTTCCGTAATGCTTTGCAATACTTTTAAGTGAATTATATCATATTCAACGGTGGAGTGAATGTGTTGTTAATAGTAATGTACATTGTAAGTGTTATTTTGTATATTATTTATAGTCTTTTGGAGTCTAAATTCTCACATTATTCCTGTTGATCATAATTACATTCAAATTAACATCAAATAAGAGAAAGCCAAGCACCTTTCTTACATACTGTCTAAAAATATTTTCATTATATGGCTTGCTTTTGAATACTATTCTGACAATCCCCATATTCAATTCTTTTATTGCAACCATTTATTGCAATTCAGATGCTCCATTTTCAGATGGTTTAGAATGTTATGCTGGTCTACACTTCTTACATATATCATTGGCTGTATTATAATAAATTCATTTTAGTTAATTGGTTTGATCTTATTCCTAATCAATGTACTCTATTTTGGATTACTTTATGCTGAACTCAATCCAAGTTCACCTATTCCCTTTGCATCTCCACAATCTAAGACTCCATTGGTTAGACAATTGATTAAAATCATACTTCCTCTCTATGTGACTTTGGATTTTAATGGTGAAATCGCTAAAGTTTACATATCTCTTTTGGCAGCTTTTTATTTACTATTGTTAGTATAAAGATACAGATCTCCACCTTATTATAATAAAAGTGTATATGGATTTATAGTGGTATAGGAAGTATTACTTTTTTGGGCTAGTTTGGTTGGTGTCATAACTGCATTTTTGGATTTAGGAGCTGTTGATGATATTGGATTATTTTATATGATTTTAGGAATGCCATTGATGTCCTTAGTTTATTTCTAATTATTGACTTTTAGACAATAACAATTATTAAAAACACCAATAAAATCATTCAAAAAAGAAACTGATATTGAAATATATATAAATCATCTAATGGATTTAATTGAAAATCGTGAAATTCTTTAATCAAGAATAATTTTAGAAGGTGTATTAAAATTACATTTAAAAAATTGTGGAAAACCAAGTGAGAATTGTGTTTGTCAATAATTGGTAGCTGATAACTTGAAAGATGAAGAGACACCTTAAAAATTGAAAAGATGGTATCAATTAATAAAGAGTATTATTTCTGATGCTTTGGATAGATATCCAAAATGTCCAAGATTACATTTATTGAATTCATATATACATCATGAGAAATTAAAGAATAAATTCAAAGCATTATTTGAATTAATGATTACAGAAGAAAACAAACCAAATTTATAAGAAGAATTTAGTATTTATAGATATAAGAATTTAATTGAAGAAGAAATGATTGAAAATGATATGAGAACATCTGAAAATAAAGGAGTTGATGTCAATATCATTGTAGTATTCTAAAATAAATTTGTTAATTTCCTTGGTAGTATAGAAAAGAGTGTTACTTTACATATGGAATTTTGGAGAGAATTATTAGAAGAAAATCCAGATATTTAGAAATTATAATCACTTGGATCTAAAATTACAAATACTGTTGAATCTACAAGTGATTTCTATAAAAAATTATAAGAAATGAATTAAAATCATATTAAATGTTTGTAAGTATATGGAAACTTTTTGAAAGATATAGTTAATGATGATGTTGAAGGATAAAGAATTCTAGAAAAAGCAGAATATATATAAAAAAGCACTGCTGTCAATAAATTAGGATTGGATTAAGAAAGATAAAAGTATGGTGAAAATGCTAATACTTGTATTATCACATGTTCAGGTAATTATAATAACATAGGTGTTGTTACTAATGTCAATAATGAAATCACTAGAATTTTAGGATTCTCTAAGTCTGATATAATTGGATAGAATGTTAATAGAATAATGCCAAAAGTATATGCAGATTAACATGATCAATTTATGAAGAATTATTTAGAAACTAGTGATTCTAAAGTAATTGGATAGGAAAGAATTTTATTGGCTTAAAATAAAAACAATTATTTAGTACCTTGTACTCTCATGATTAAAGTGTTGCCTAATTTAGATGAAGGAATTTAAATTGTGGGATTTTTGAAAGATATTGAACCTGGTAGTTCTTATTTGAGAAGTGAATAAGAAATTGATTAAGAATGGCATTTCATTATTATTAATGTTAATAGTCAAGCAATTTTAGGAATTACTTAATCCTGTTACACAAGATATGGTATTCCAGCTTCTTTAGTTTATGGTAATTCAACCAATACTAATGAATTTACTATTGATGCTATTGCTCCAGAATTAGTAGATATAAAAAATTAGGATGATCTAAAATCTTAAGGTTTGGTTACTACTATTGATACTTCTTAACTTTAATAAAATTTCTTGTTGGGTAGAGGTGAAAGTGATGATGAGATGTCATTAGAAGAGGAAGAAAACATTTATGAACCACCATAATAAGTTTCATAAATGTAATCTAAAGTTGGAGATTCCAATTTAGGATAAATGTTAAATTAGAATCATTAATATAAAGAAACTGCTGTTGATTTATCTTAATAAGTTTAGAATTCAAAAATAGAAGAAGCAAAAAGTAAGAAGTTATAAAAGTAATAAAGATATAAAAAATATAAAATTAAAGCATTTGTCTAAGATGAAACAGAATTTGGTGATTAAAAAATATAAATTATTAGATTTTATGAAGTTGATGAAAATGAAGAAATTAAATAATAAAGATCAATGGAACCTGCAGCTGAAGAAGCTCAATAAAATTAGATGAAAACAGTTATGAAAGATGAATAATAAGTTTAAGAAGATGTGAATGCATCTGAAGGAGAATCTAATTTATCAGGTGGATCAGTTAATGATGATATGAGATAATTGAAAGATTTTAAAGCTTTGATTTCTGAAAAAACAGAACCAAAATATATTCGTATTCTAAAACGAACTGTCTGGTTTATTATGCTCCTTCTAATTGTTTTAAGTGCATTGATATTGGGATATAGAATGACATAAAGCTCAGATGTCTAAGAAGGTGCTGATGCTATATATTTATCTTATATGAGACATAATATTATGGCAGATGTCAACTTTTATACTCGATTACTCTAAATGTTAGGTAATAGTACTTACATAGCAGACAAACATGGTTATACTACAGCATCTGCAGATACATTTATTAAAGCCAATGTAATACTCTGATATTAATAATTAGCTATCTTATTTAGTGGACACACTAAAAGTAGTGTAATTTGATGTCATTAAGGCTAGAATCAAAATGGAAGCAAGAATGACTGGATCAACTGATTTAGAAACTTATTAAGTTAAGTTTTTGTTGACTTCAGGAGAAAAGAAAACGTAATTATTATTTTTATTATTTTAGTTATGACAACATTTTTAATGATGCATTATTTTAAATTATTACTTCAGCTTCTTCATTAAGAAATTCTTCTGCTGCTTCATTTAATGGTTCTGTAACCACAGTAGATAATACATAAAAGAATTTTTTTTATGTAATGAATAATGGTTTATTCGTTTTGAGAAAAGGGTCAGAAAATATTGCATAAAGATTCTTCGATTTTTATTCAGACGAAATCAATAATTATTAAGTAACCTTTTTTGTTATTATGGGTGTTGGTATATTCTGTTTAGTAGTATCTGCTATGATCCTTATTCCTATTGTGTTTTAAGTGCATAAAACAAATAATATGGTTATGTCACTATTTGGTATCATACCAATATAAGAAATAAAGGAATTAGCTGCTAAATGTGAAAACTATATGCAGGAATTCTTGGAGGATAAAAATGAAAAGAAAGAAAATATTGATAAAGAAGATAAACCTCCTTAACCTAATGTTTAACCTCCTGAAGTAGAAAAAACATAAAACAAAGATGTTTTTGAAATGAATAATGAAGAAGAAGATAGAAGTGATAAAAAGAAAACTTAATAATAAAATGGATCAAATGGAAGTGGATAAAATGGAAGTGGTTAAAATGTTTTGTAGACTGGTCAACCTAATTCTAATGCTATACATACATCAATTACAGCTAAACCAACTGAAAATAAAGCAACTCCATCTGCTTTTACTTAAGGAGCTACCAAAAATGATTAAAAATAACAATAACAATAAGATTAAGATAAAAAAGAAAACGAAGAAGAAATAGAGAATCTTCGTTCCTAAAAATTGCTAAATTCAAAAGATAATAATAAATCAGTTGTTATTGTTCAATTTTTAATATTTGCTCTAATCTTTATTGCTTATTTCATTTTGGATATTAATTTAGAATTGATCTTTTTGGGTAATGTATAAAAGGTTTATGATCATCTTCAATATTCATCCAAAAGACCTATTTCTATTAAATATAATGTTTACTTCACATTTGAAGAGGTTGTGGAAAATCAAACTTAATTGGAAGATTCACTTGACATGAGAACTGAGTTTCAAAGTAGATTGTATGATAATGAGAGAAATTTGTTCTAATCTTTGACTTAATCATTTCCTTCTTAATTTGATTCATACTTATCCAAATTTTAAGCCTTTACATATAATAATTTATGTACCAATGACTTTAGTATAAGTAAATATTTATATCTTAAAATATAGACAATTTTGTTACTGATTAATCTGGATGTGCGAATGTTGATTCAGGATTACTTACAAGTGGATTGAAGACAGCCTTTGTTTCAGTAGCTTTAAGTACAAATGATATGATAAGTTATTGGAAGAATACAGAAAGAAAAAGAGCAGGTATAGATAAATATATATAAATATGTAGACTTAATTTCTACAGTTAACAATTAGACTTATCATGATAAATTACATAGATTATTATACTATATTTCACCCGCATGTGATTACTTAACAGATCAATTTATGTCAGGCATTGCAGATTTCTTATCTTATAGTGATTCTATTGAACAAATGAAATTTAGTGTATATCTGGTTTTAATGTTTGCGGCATTTATTTTTTGCTGGACTCCTTATTTGAATAATCTATCAAAGTAGATTTGGAGAACTAAAGGAATGTTGAATATGATACCTATGGATATTATACAAAAATACCCTAATTTGAAACAATAATTTATTGGAGGAGAAATATTATAAGCAGTGAAATGAATATTATTATTATTTGAATTATTATTATTATTATTATTATTATTATTATGTAAGGAATTTCAATTTTTGATGATGATAAGTCAGCCATTGATAAGATGTAAAATTCTTTCAAGAACCTAATATTTGAGATTATTTATTACTTGATATCTGGAGAGAACTTTCCCTTATTCCTTTACATTTTTTTTGTTTTGATTGAAAGCTTTTAGGTTTTTTACTTTGCATTTAGTGATGAAGTAATAAAAATATGATAAATTTTTAGTTTCTCTCTTTGTGGAAGGTTAAATCATGGTCTGAATCATTTTAGCAATTTTTTGGTTACTTCATGATATCTCCATATTTGAAAAATGTCGAATTTTAAAGCTTTATCCTAGTGCTCTATATAATAATGGGGTTATTTTTTCTACTTATTGTGCTTATTATCTTTATAGCAATAAAAGCTTAAACAACATCAGTTGGTAAATTGACAGGCCCTTTGGTTGTACTAAAAATATTTTTTGAAATTCTAAACTATATTTTCTTTATGCCAACACTTCATTTATTTTTAACTGTGTTTTATTGTGATTCAGGAACAGGTTATCATAATTATTATAGTGATTTATAATGTTATACTGGTAATTATTTATTACATGCATTTTTATCGGCTATTGCTGCCTTTATTTTAATATGTGTTAGTGGATTAGTTACAATGACATTCTATGAATCAAGATTTTAACCAAATAATCCTCTTTGTAAGATTTCAGGGAGAGATGATATGAAATTTCTGATTTTCAAAATAATATTGGTTTTGTGTTTTACATTATTGAATGTGAGTGAATTGAGAATTTTAGTTGTCATAATAATTACACTTTTTGCAGTAATTTAATTCTTTTCATTCAATAAATCAAGTGTATATTTGAACTATTATTATTCTAAAGTATTAAATTCATAACATGCCATTATAATGTGGACAATTTGTATGATCATCTTTGGAATCATTGTAGAAGATACTTATTATGAAGGAGCACCTTATTTATGGGTATTTGGTAGTCCATTACTATTATTGATTGTTATGCTAAGAAAAGAATATCGATATGATATTATGATGATAGATTCTAATAAATTCGATTCTTTAAATTAAGCCATTTAACAATTACAATATTTAACTAAATTCTTGAATTATTATCATACAGATAGAAACATAGCTACACTTTTAGATGGATTTGTAGAATATCATAGAACTATTTGTAAAAGAGAGGACTGTCCTTGTTAAGCTAAAAATATGGGAAATAAAAAGATTGCTAAATTTTAGAAAAATTTCAAACTTTAATATTAAGATGAAGAAATCAAAGAGTAATATGTTGTATTAGTATATATTTTGGAAAGAATATTCACTCTATCATTAACAAGATTTCCAAATTGTACGGAATTGAGAATAGCTCATTCTTTATTCTTAATGGAAAAAATGCAATCTAATTAATAAGCATTATAAGAGTTAGTAGCAGCAGAACAAGAGAAACCATATATGGATGAATAATTTATTATATATAGATTAAAGAAATTGATTGAAGAATAGATGTTTGAGAATTCAAAATCATCTAAAAATCCAGCAGCTGGTATAGATGCTGTTAATGAACTTACCACTGAAAATAATCTTAGAGAAATCAGAGCACAAATAGAGAAATCAGCATCTTAACACATAGAGTTTTGGTCTTAATTAAGTGAAGATACTCCAGATTTAGGAAAATTGTATGATGTTGGAACTAGAATGATGTATATAGATAAAATGTTGGAAGATTCATGGAAACGAATTATTAAAATGAATTTAGATGTCCCACCAAATTTGATGATGATTTATTCTAGATATTTACTTGATATTTTATATGATAAAGAATCTGCAGAAGAAGTTTTAGAAAGATTAAAGAATTTTTATTCTGTTAATATGGATAGAGGTAAAATTACAAATAATATAAATGATTTTCCTAATGAATCTACTGCATTAATCAGTATATCAGCAGAAGACATTACTTTTGGTAGAATCATAGGATTGAATATGTCTGCATCCAAAATGTTTGGTTATTCAAAGAGTGAATTAATTAATAGAAAGGTTAATATTTTAATGCCTAATGTATTTGCTTAATCACATGATTCATTTATGGAAACATATTTGTAAACATATGAAAGTAGAATAATGAATAGAGAAAGAATGATTATAGGTAAATCCAAGAATGGATATATCTTTCCTTTCTTTATTTATGTAAGATATGTACCTTCATTTATTCATGGAGCATAGTTTTTTGGAGCTATGAGATAAGAAAAAGTGTTTAAAAATGTAGCTTTTATGATTGTAAATGGATCAACTTAAGAAATTGAAAATATTTCTGCCACCTTTATTACAATGTTTCATATTGATTTAAATTACATAACAAAAAAGAAGACTAAAGTGAGTGATCTCATTCCAAATTTTCAAGAAAATATCACTGAATATCTTAATAAAACAGGAGCTGAAGCAGAGATTAGTTTTAAAAATAGAGACTAGTCAGTTCAAGGAAAATTTAATATTACTGCAGGTGAAATCATGTTTAGGGATTCTAAATTATAAGGTTATATCATAAAAATTGAAAATAATAGATAAGAAAAATCATTTCTTAATCCTAATGAATAATCTCAAATAAAAAATAAATAATCATAAGTTAAATTTTATTTTTAATTTGACTAAGCATAACACAATTTTGTTGGTGAGTATACATAAGATTAAAATTTTTAGATGTCTGCTATTTCAAGTGTTAAATAAGATGAAACATTTGATTATTCATAAAGAGAACCCATTAAAGAAGATGAAAAAACACCTTCTTCAAATGTAGGGGAGATTGAATAAAAAATAGATTTGGCTTTAGGAATCAGGACTATGAAATATATCAATGGATAGTTATATGACATTGAAGAATTTAAAAACTAAGATTCTGATGAGGATGCAGAAGAAAATGATTAAAAAAAAGGAGGAACTGCTGGAATGTAATAAGTTTAAAAAGAGGATGAAGAGGAAGAAGCTGAAGGTGGACATGCTAATATTTATAAGTCCAGAAGAACTTTTGTTTAATTCTTGTAAGAGAGTCGTAATGTTAATTAGAGTAGTATGTTATGTTTTAAATGGAGTGCTGCTATTTTGATTATATGTTTAGGAGTATTGGGTTTGTTGGATTATGTATTGACTCAATAATTATTTTAAGACATTTAGGAAGGATACATTATGATGTAAGATTCAAATATCAGAGTAGCTTTAGGATAAAGAATTTAATGGTAAATAATGGAATTATGCAGATTAAATAAAATAAATGTAGTTGGTACTGATGATAAAGTAAAAACTTAGCTTATCAATATGAATACAACAATTAGTGATTTAAAAGATATTTAATCAAAAATATAATCATCTGCAGATGTCATTGGAAGATAAGATGAATTAATGACTACTAATTCTATCAAAATGATTAGTAGAGACAATAGTGGAAGTGAAAGCAATCAATTAGTTGATATAAACTAAGGAACTTCATAAATAATATCAAAAGCTTTTGAAATTATGAATTATGATATCACAGATTTTGATCCAAATTCTGATTCCATATTTTTCATTAGATACAATTTATTGAATGACTATTATTAAGCTACCTTAGAGAGTGTAGATCTATATACTAATTAATTAATCGATTTGGCTTATGATTCGAATGTTTTGTTAATTTTATTGATAGTAGCTTGTGTATTTACTATTTTTTCAATACCATGGATTGCTTGTGCCTTTAATTTGGTTTCACAAAATTAAGAAGAAGTTATAAAATTATTTTTAGAGATTCCTTTAGCCAAAGTTAAATAGTTATTCACAAAATGTGAAGCTTTCTCAAACACTCTCTAAATAGGTGAGGATGAAGATGCAAATCAAGAAAATGAAGTATCATTTGAAGAAAATGATGAAGGAGAAGGTGTTGTGGAAGAATTTGGAAGAAGAAAGAAAAGAAAGAAGTATAAGTATGATTCAAAAGATAAGAGGAATTTCTATATTAAATTTATTATTTCCATTGGATTACTTATTGCCTACTTTATAGCCCACTATTTAATTGGAGCAAATTTATAGGGTTCTATGTAGTAACTAATTTAAGAAATGAATGCTACCTCAATGGCTGTTCCTTCTATTACTTTTGCAAATAATGTTTTTCGATAAATGCTATGGGATGGCAATTTTCCTGTTAAAAACAATGTATCTAAGACTTTATCCACAGAATTTGTAAAAGATCTTTACAATTTGAACACGAATATGCAAAAAGATCATTCTTTAAATTTAGGATATCATAATGCTATTTATAATGATTATTTTGATACAATAATGAAAGCTGGTGCATGCAATGAAGTCATTAAAGTGGCTAAAGTAGATTTGGCCACTTGTTAAGCTTTCGTTAAAGGAATTGTCGATGAATCATTAGCCTTAGCTTTATCTCGACATTTCGAAAATCTTAGGTATTTGCTTACTGTCTATGACTCTCTTTTGAATGATTCTACAGCCACGACAATAGCAGGCACAATTTATAATTTTACATCAAATATTTAATAAAATAAGATACTTTCACTTATGTACACAGACATAGCTGCTATAGAATTAAGTATAAATATTAATTTATTATTAGATTAAATGTAAGATATATATATTAGATCAATATTTTAGGAATTACTTGTAATTTTTAATGAAAGCATGAAGAAAGACATAGAAACAAACACTACTACAACTGTGACAATATTTATAGTATTCTTGGTTGTACTCATTTTGGTGTATCTATTGTTTTGGTGGCCAATAGCAAATAAGATAAATAATGAAGTAAATTCAAATATAAATTAATTCTAGATAAGAAGAACAACACTCCTTTTATCGATGATACCCTTAAATTTAATTTAAAGAATTAAGTCTATTAGAGAATATTTAAATAGAATTCATAAGGTTGATTCTTGATTAAATATTATATAAATTAATTTTTTTTTCATTCGTTTTTTGACTGATTAAGCTTTGTTTAAATGTCCAAATATATTAAGTATGTTAGTTCACATTTATAATAATTAAATTTCTATGGTTCGTTATTTAATTCTGCTTGGACTTTTAAATCTCGTTCATCTTAGTGAAATTTGTAAGACATTGTAAGTAAGTACAAATCTCAAAAAATCATAAGATGATATAATTTCATAAGGTGTCACATCCAAATAATGGAGCAGAAAAGCAAGTAAATAATTTGTTTTATTAAACAGAAAATCCAATTATTGTACCTGCATCTTAACATGTGGATTATATTTATATCACAAGTGAGAACCCAAATTTAACACTAGAGAATTTCTAATTAATTTTCGATGATCATTATTATGCAGATTCATCAATTAGATTAGATCATAGACCTAATGGAAAACATACAGAATATGCTATAGAAATCAATTATAAATGTAAGGAATATGGAGGGACTCTTATTAATTACGAAATGCAATTTCAAGTACCTTAATGTGGAGATTCTTAAATATTTTGGAAGAAATTTTGTGGCAATCCTCTGACCTTAAGAGAAGGATTTAGTGTGGATATGGTCTATAAAAATTATAGATAAGAGATTATAAAAAATTCAGAAATCATAAATGCCTCTTACTTTGATTCTGATTTAGATAATTATGTTTTCAATGTTTCAAGAGACATAAACATAATCAAATTTATTCTTTAGATGAAAACTGAAGTATCTTCTTCAGATCCAACTCCTGAAGGATTTGTTACAGATGTAGCAACTTTGAAAAAAATACCAGAGGTTAATTTGACTCAACCTTATGTAGATGTTGAGATGGAAAATGTGACTAAATCATGGTTTGAAGGACAACTATCAAATGGTGGATTAATAACAAATACAGAAAGTGAACTTACCTTAAATTTTAAGTGTGTTGGTTTGGGAACATCTAAAATAGAAATCACCTTTCCATTTTAATATTTTAAAGATATCACCTTAGTAATTGTTAAAGATTGTAATTATGCTTTCAAAGTATAAAATGTAATAAATGCTAAATACCAAGAAGGTGATACAAAAAGTAATATTTATATAATTTACATATATAGCATTTGCTGTCTACTTAGTGATATTTATTGTAGTATTTGGTTTAATCATAAACTTGTGTATAGGAAGAAAGAAGGGATTGGCAAATATACCTTTTTTCACTACAGTAATTAGTTTGCTACTTTGTGTCACATGTTAATAAAAAACGTATAATAAATTATAAATTCTAGATGTTTGGGTAGATTTATTAGAAAATGCTTTGGCTTGACTGGAGAATCATTTTTGCCTTCTGAAGAACCAGATGAAACCTTTTCTTCTGGTCAAAAATAGTTTTATGGTTCTATATGAAAATAATTATAAATGTTATTCATTAATTTAATTATGAATAATAATAAAGGGAATTTTCTCTGGTGTAATCTATAATTACAAGACAATGAAAATGCTTATGGTTTAGGAAATTAAATATTGAATACAGGAATAAAACCTCCTATGATAGGAGGTGTTGAAGAAATATCAAAAGAGAATATATAATAAAATAGATCTTGCGATTTGAATGACTTTTTTAAACAATATATTTGTTTATTTACCAATATAATTGGATACTAGAGACTAGTGGGTAATGGCTAATTGGAAAAATAATTTTTGCATGCTGTATCTTTATAGATTAAAGAAGATTGTTTAAAAAGGAAATAATTAAATAGTCTTTAAACTTAATAGAGGTGAAGTTATCCAAGAATAATAATAGAACCAAACAAAAACAAAAAATAAATAAAAACAGGAGACATCTTGTGATCTTTTTGCAACACTAATTCAATAAGTGAAAAGAGAATACAAAGATGTATATAATATTGATATACTCGAAGTAAATAGGCAATTTGGGAAAGATAATACAATTTAAACATCCTCCTATAATTGATTTAAACTTTGTACTTGCTTAAGAAATTGATGAAAATGAAGTTATCCAACCTTATATAAATTCTGAACTCACAGAAGATGAATTTGAATTTATTTCATATTATTAGAGTGACTCAAATCCTATATAGATTATAAATTCACATATATAGTAATTAATAAAAGCTATATAATCAAACTAAGTAATAAATAATTATGAAATTAGAAATAAATTTTATATTTTAATGATAAAACAGTATTTCCAATAAATAAATATGACAAAGTTTAGAAGGTCCAATTATTTAAATCAGACTTTAAAAATAATAGACGACTAATTGTGTATAAGAATAAGATTAATAATTTAATTGATACTGAAAACAATAAAATATTAAATGTTCATCATTATCTCAGCCCAAAAGCATGTAATTTTATTTATTAAATTTTAAGTGGACAATGGTAAAAGATATTTTGTTAGAGGAGATTATGTTTTTCATCATTATATGCAAGATGGATTTGATGATAAAGGTTGGGGATGTGCCTACAGATCATTTTAAAGTGTATTATCATGGTTAATGGAGAATGGCTATACAAAAAAGAAAGATATACCTAATCACAAAAGGATTTAATAAATTTTGGTAGAAATGGGAGATAAACCAATTAATTTTGTTGGAACTTCAGAATGGATTGGAGCTTTTGAAGTAAGTATGTTAATTACACATCTTACTGGAGTTGAATGCAAAATATTAAATGTATCAAAGGGAACTGATGTTGTATCTAAATTACCTGAATTTTAAAGTTATTTTGAGAACTATGGAGCACCCATTATGTTTGGTGGTGGTCTTTATGCTTATACATTATTAGGAATTGATTATAATGATGATGATTGTAGATTCTTAATATTAGATCCTCATTATACTGCTAATGATACCATCAAATCGATTATCGAGAAATAAGGTGTGAGTTGGAAAAAGGCAGATATGTTTGAAGAAATGCATTTTTATAACTTTTGTATGCCTCTAATATAATGAAAACAAATAAAATATATCATTTTTAATTTAATTATTGAATTTAGAATTTGATGGCTCTTATTTATGCTAATGTAGACTCTATTCTTTTTTCTAGATTTAAATGTTGAGCTTTAGGAGATGACTATTTAACTGGAGACCAAAAATTTTAGGATTTATAAAATTATTGAGCAGATTCAGCAAATCTGATATTATCATTGGATTTAAGATCACTTTAAGAAGAATCCTTAACTGTAGATTCTTCTGTATTTCCTTAATTTTATTTTTCTTTATTTCTATTTGAAGAACAAATTGATTAATTTGACTTTTGATGACATTTAGATAATATAATATTTTTGCAATCTGAAAAGTTCTAGATTTATTTCTTTTTTTCTATATTTTATATTTATTTCTAGTAATTACTAATTAGATTAAGATTATACTTATTTACTTCTAATAACTCTTAATTTTTTTTCATTAATTACTAATTTAAAACTTTTTCTATTTCATTATTCCTAATCTATTTTTACAATTTAGAGTTTGCTTCTTATAATGTCTAAATATAATTCTCATTTTATTTTTAAAGTATAGTTGTATGCTCCATAGCAGCTTACAAATCTTTAGTGAGTTATGTTACTTTACTCTCTAATAGCTGGCTAATTGTAGTCAATAATTTACTTGATTTTTGCAAATCTCATCTGATAAACGTTCCTAAATTTGTATTAATCCTATGTATGTATTATTATTATAATCTTCACTTGTCTTTTCTCCTAATGATAATCTCGATAAAGTAATTGATTATTCATAAAGATTCTAACCAAGTTTGAACTTCTCATAATAGTCTCTTTACAAAAATTATGAAATATTTTATGAAGCTTGTTCTGAATTATGAGGTGAATGTTCTTCATTAACTTCACTTTAATTCATAATAAAAAAATAAAAAATAATTACTTATTTATTTTAATCCAATATTGATTGTCTCAATAAAAACTGTAATGTCAAAGAATTTCAATAAAGAATCTAAAATACCTAATAACTTTATTTATATATATATTCAATCTGAATCATCACCACCTATAGTTTTTTATTTATGAATTGAAAACCAATTATCCTCCTTCTTTACCTTTCTCAGAGTGATCAATATCTTATCACCTTTAAGAGTAAATCTACTATTTACAGCATCTAATTTGCATTATGTTCTAGCAACTCCAAATGTCCAATTCTTATTTTAATAATCATGAATTTTTATTTCAAATGATCTTTCAAAAAATCTTGCCTAGAATTTATCCAAAGGATGTTTTGCTATATCCTTTAATTCTACTACAACTCTTATCTAATTATTCAAAATTACCTAACATTCATTTCATCAGCATCCCAAAATGCAAATTTTGTTATGTTGTTATAATGGATAGGTTTTTATGCAGAGACTTAAATTGTCTATTAAATAGGGATTGGTTTCACTTTTTATACAATTACATCATCATTTTCATTGAAAAAACTATTAACCAACATTGAAGTGTTTAAAATCATTCTTGTATTTAATTTTTTATGAATTACCTATTATTGAAAAGTACTTCACTTCCCAACTCTTTTTATAATTAATCTATTGTTTCACCTTACTTAGATTCATAAATTTCTACTTCATTTCCAGAATGTATAAATAATTTCATTTATAAAATTAATGAAAGAATATTTGGAAAATGATATTATTTATATTGGTTGATGAAAGCATTGTCACATTCAATAGTGATCGCACTTTATTTCAACCCCTTTTTCTGAGCTACTCAGAAACAAAGGGGTCAACTCAGAGGTTTGGTAATATTAGTGCTTTTGCTATTGGTATCTGAAATGCGTTCATTAATAATTTATTGTTGTTGATTTCGTTATTATTATTTAACTCAAGACAATTGTCATTATTGTTGACATTGCTAGGTCTCAGGTTTAGGAGCATTAAATCTAAAGTACATTTTATTCAAAAAATTTACTTTAACCATCTCTCAGGCAGCCAAGGGGAATGGCAGCATGCTCCTAAACTTGAATTTGATGATCTTCTTACCATTCCCCTTATTATCCCTAAATTTATTCTGTAATACACTAAGTTTTAAACTCCTCTTATTTAAATTCATTAAAGTCACTTTTTTAGTGTTTTTACAAGAGTTGTTCAATTAATTGGTCCTTTCTTTTCCTTTCTTATTCTCTTTTCATAATTTTGTAGGATCCTCTTCTGAATTGGTTGATTTTATTAGTCCTTCTAAAACGTGAATCATATAAGCTTTCTTACTTCTTATGAATATTTGTTTCTTCCTATGGATTTATAGAATAAGCACATAGCTCCTCAAATAACTGAGAAAAACATTGCTTTTCTGCTTCTATCTCTAACATTTCTATTTCTGAATCATATTCAATTTAAAAACAATTCGGGAATATTAGAGCAGGGAATTATGATTAAACTTCTGAATTTTAATTTTTTTGCATTTATATGTTGATGAAGATGAATGAGTTTATTTTTTATTTTAATTAATAACATACTCAAGAATTAATAAACTTAATATATTCATAATCAAACTCAGTATTTAATAAGATTTTATCATCTAACAAAATCCTTGGTAATTAAAAAGATACACTAGTCCTTTAATTTAGACATTATATCATTATTTACTTTTTTCCTCCAGTCAATTAATACAATAATCGTTATGCCGCTGCCAACCCTAATTTACATTCTTATAACCTTATTTGATTAAGTTAGAATTAAGTCAACCCACAACCATAATCTGTAATTGTGAAGTGTATTTCTTCATAATAATTCCACACAGTAATTTCAACTTCATTTGGCTATTGTAAATACTATTCAAATTAATATGCTTGGATTGAGTTATTAATTAAATTGGTCAATAATTATTTAAATCTTCTAAATTAATTAAAATTAAATATAACCTTGCATCTGTTATTATATTTTTATCATAAAGATTATTATCAATCAACATTAATTTCACACTATATTTGATCAAAGTTTGATTATGATGAAATTAATCAAAAAGCAAATGAATAGTTTAAGATATATCAATCTTTTTCTTTTCAAACATAATATTTTCTGATTATGAAAATACTTCAAAAAAATTGAAGTTATCTTATTCAACTTAAAAGAAATCAAATTATAATTTGGATAAGAATAACTATAATTGATTTTATTTCCTCTATTAAACCTTGTCAGATATATCAGATTATCCTTCTTCACTATTTCTGTTTGAGCTTAATGAATAAGTTCTTTTTCGAGCTGACATACCTAATCTACTTAAATAATCAGTCTCAATTAAACTAGATGGACTCTTGATTTCACGAATCCATTTGTGAATTTCAGTCATTTTGCTAGCTTAATTTTAAATAAATTTTGTAGCAACATCTAATAATTCAAGATTTTTAACATTCTAATTAATTGATTAAACTAGTTTATCAATGTCTCTCATCAAAAATACAATGGCTAAACCATCAGAATCCTATTTTATAATATTTTTATACTTCTTCAAATATGTAAAATTTGATTTACATGTCATTCATACTTTTAATAGTTTTTATTCTTCCAAAAAGATTCATTTTACTATTTTTCAGATTCATGGCTTCTGATGAACTCTATTAATATGGAATAGATGACAAACCCATAATAGATTTCTCTATAATCATATCCATCAATAAAGATTTTTGATTAGAGAGATTACTTATCTATAAGGGATCTGCTCCATCTAATTGTTTAAAT
Source organism: Paramecium biaurelia (assembly GCA_000733385.1). NCBI lineage: Eukaryota > Ciliophora > Oligohymenophorea > Peniculida > Parameciidae > Paramecium > Paramecium biaurelia. Next base: position 79,825 of record JPFL01000132.1, read on the forward strand.
GATTTCTTAGATTGAAGTTATTCAATCATTTTATACTATTCTAAATGATATTATAACCAATCATAAAGACTTTGTTATTTTTTAAATTCTGGACTTTAAATATCAAATTAAGTCCAATGAATGTCATTGAAAACTTTCATTTCTGATAAAAATTCTACAAATGTAATATTATTATCTTAAAGGAATTTACTAAACGAATAATTGCTAACAGAGTTTTATAGTAGAGAATTATTTTAATAAGCATTAAATGAAAATTTAATTATGTAATCATCGCATTAGAATACAAAATTGCCCCAAAGAGATGATTTTGTTGAGTTTGATGCATTCTATTATTTTTATTTAGATTCAGGTATCTCATCATCTTCAGCAATAGATTCAAGAGGTTGTCCTCTTGAATGTTTAATGAATAATTATTCATCATTTAAAGGTCTAGTTTAGGATTTTTAAAATTATTGAAATGATAGTTCATTAAAGAGTTTGCTCTATTTATTTTCTTTAACTTAAATTTCTATTTCACTCAACATTTATTTATAAAAGATTTCATTCAATCCTATAAAGATACATAAAATTATTAGTATGAACATAATTCCAAGTTTAATATCATTTGTAATAGATAAACTAGTAACAAATATTACAATTTAAACAAAAATTTTGCCTTTATATATAATAGGATGTTCGTTTTAAATGCTAAATGTATTATTATATTGGCCATTTACAAATCCCAGAGTATAAAAAAGAAAGGAATTTGATTCTTATTTTAAATTATTAGCACTATTAATTCTTGCAAGAGTTAATAACCAAAAGAATATAGGAGAGATATCTTAATAATAAGATTTATGTACCTATTTTCCAAGAGATTTATTACAACGAATAGAGCACTCTAAAAGCAATTGAAATAATTATGATGATTATGGAAAGAATTTGAATAACATTTAAATCATCCTATAGTTCAATTTCCAATCCCAAAAAAAAGAGAGAAATGAAATAGTTTAATGAATATTTCAATTCTTTCTTCCATAAGTTTTTTCTATACATGCTATATTATAATTATGAATTAATCAAAAATTGATAATTATTTTTACAATTATCGATTGGTATGTTTTTACATCAAGATGGAATGACCAAAGATTATTAATATAAAAAAATGGTGTTTTATATTATTTTTATATTTTAATGATAATATTTCATTATCATCCTAAGATAGCAGCCAAAATTATCATGGTTATGCTGATCTTTTATGCTGAGTCTACTTCTGTTGTATTATTATTAGAGGTAATAGTATCATTTGGTAATGCCTCGAAACAAGTAATACATTTAGACTAAACACTATTCCATGTATATGTATAATTTGAATTAACCATGCAGTTTTCAATATTTAAATTAGATGGATCTGCTTATTTACATTCTCCATTCTACAGCATACAACTTGTTAATGTATTTGTAAATGTTTCGTAAAATTTACAAGAGCTTGTCGACTAATAGACTTTTGAACAATCTGAAGTTACACATGAAGGAGTACCATTTTAAGTGATATAGCTGCATCCTTTAAGTGATAAACACAAAGTCTAATCAGTGATAACTTAGCATCCTGTAAGCTATTAACACTTGTTATCAGCCCAATAACAAGTTTAAGAAGTTAATGTTCCTGAGTTACAGGCATTCTAATCTTGATAAGAACTACAAGAGGATTATTTGGTAATACAACTTAATTTAGTTGCATCATAAACACAGGTATTAATTTCTGAACAAAAAAATGAAGATGCAGGGAGAATATCAGCACAAGCTTTAACTCTACAATAAGACCCAGTATCTTTAGTCGTATCAGTCCAATGGCATGGATTCAAATGGGAATCATCAATTTTCCCATAGCCAAAGTTGCATTTTGTATAGGTAGTGTAAGATTCACATGTTTGAATTGTCATGCATCTGATACCATCAGATGTGCAAGAGTTTATCTTAGAATTACAGAATTTATGAGATGCCCCATCAATATCTGAACATTTTTCATTCCTACATGCATTATCCCAGACACAAATATTAGAAGTAGATGAATCATTAGATTATATTGTAATGAAACACTATGATTTATCTTAATATTCTGAACAAGTTTGTTTCAAATCCATACATTAAGTTCCTCCAGTAGTGCAATATTAACTTATTAGTTAGCATTCTTAATGAGTTTTATAGAAAGCATCGCTACATTTCTTGAATATCATACAGGTTTTAGTAGTAGAAGTGGCATCTTTTAAAGCTAACATACATTATCCATCGGAACCTTGTTTGCAATTAGTAGAATTAAGATTTTAACATTTTGTTATTGGTATACAAGTTTATCCATTTGATGTGCAATTTTTAAAAACACTTTTACATTGTGCATCAGTTGTTAAAGAGATATCTTCACATTTCAAATATTGAATGCATTATCCTTCAGGATTGTTATCATTTCGTAAAGCTTTAACCCATAAGCATGGAAATCCATCAGATGTTTCAACACAAGATCCTGCAATTTAATATTTAGCACAGGTTGTTTCCATATTGACACATTATCCAGTTTTAGAAGTAGTACACATTTTATTTTGAGATTTACATTTGAAATGATCTGTACCTGATAAATCACTACAATCATTGCTCCTACAACCCTTATCTTTTTCCCAAGTACATATTTTATGATCCTTAGAAACTGTACAGCTAGATTCTAATTCAAATGAATTACAATCTTAAATTAATTTACAACCTCCCTACTTTTTTAAAGTGCATCCAGCATTATATGATTTGCATTATAACTCACTTACAAAATCTACCTTAGATGCCAGTTCACAAATGCTTATTTCACAATAACCATCATTTGTAACAGTGGGTGGATACCATACACATTGCTATCCTAAATCGTTGAACTTACATGCATCTTGTGTTCTTGCTTCTTCACAAGATGTCCTTAAAACACATCTGGTACCATCTGTTGTACATTTTCCACTGAAGCCAGCTGATTTACAAGCTGCATCTGTTACAAAAGAATACTATTCACAATCCACTGTTACACATCTTAACTTCCCACTACTTTCACAAGTATTTAAGTAAGTTGAGCATTCTCCATCCAAATCTTATGGTGTATTACTGCATAATCGTGTTACACATTCAATACCATTCCAAAAACATAAATTACCATATATACTCTTAGTACATTAAGATTTTACTTTATAATCTTCACATTTTGGTGTTAAATCCATACATCCAATCAAGGTTGAAGTTAGAGTACAATTAGGTGAAAATTCACTACAACGTTCATGTGTTTTAAATGTTAATGGTGCTTTGTTGCATAATCTGGTGTAACAAGCTTAATCAATTTTATCCCATTTACATTCTAATCCTGCAGAACTGTATTTACATTAATCTTCAATTTTATATTCTTCACAATCAGCTCTAGATCGACAACCTTAAGCCTTAAGTACTCCTGGTGCTATTTCAACAACAGCTACAGTACATTTATCTTGATATTTAATGTTGGCATTTAATTAATACTCTATACATGCCTGATGTGTTGAAAATGTATTTGGATCAGCTGATTAACAAGTAGTCATTTCACAAAATTCATTTTCAGGATTATCAGAGTTCCACTTACAATATTAACCAGTTGAATCTATAACACATTGCTCCTTATAATTGTATTCATGGCACCCTAATAAATTCATACACCCTTTACGATTTGATATTGTTGAATCATTAGGGTCTGGAATAATATTAACTGTGCATCTTTCCAACATATTTTTTTTCTTGGTATCTTATATATTGTTTAATTCATAACATTCTTCATGCGGATCATATTTTTCTGTTTATTCTATTGATTTGCATTCAAAAAAAACACATTTTTAAAATGATGGAATTCCAAAAACAAATTCTATTTTAATTATCTTAAACACATTATAAATTCTGTTATATATGAATCACAAGTACTACTAAGCATACAGCCACCAGCTTAAGCTACAGTACAAGTTGCCATAAATTATTCACATTATTCATCACTTGTTAAAGTATCAGAAGAAGAATAGCAAGTTTTCTTAAC
>JPFL01000132.1:84530-147878 GCA_000733385.1 Paramecium biaurelia
GTTGAATCATTAGGGTCTGGAATAATATTAACTGTGCATCTTTCCAACATATTTTTTTTCTTGGTATCTTATATATTGTTTAATTCATAACATTCTTCATGCGAATCATATTTTTCTGTTTATTCTATTGATTTGCATTCAAAAAAACACATTTTTAAAATGATGGATTCCAAAAACAAATTCTATTTTAATTATCTTAAACACATTATAATTCTGTTATATATGAATCACAAGTACTACTAAGCATACAGCCACCAGCTTAAGCTACAGTACAAGTTGCCATAAATTATTCACATTATTCATCACTTGTTAAAGTATCAGAAGAAGAATAGCAAGTTTTCTTAACGCATAGATTTTATTTTAAATCCTGTACACATATTCCATCAAGAAGTGATCTTAAACAAGAGTTAAATTCATATTCAAAACATCTATTCTTCATTTCCTAACACCCATTATTTGTGTTTGTTACAGTGCATGTACTCTTCCATCCGACACATGACTCATGAGTAAAGGGTCCAATTGCATTCTCACAAGTCTTGAGAGTACAAGCAAAAGTTCCCTAATTTTTACAGTTCTTATTAATTTAACTGCATTTCTCTAATGAATAAACAGTGGTTTTTCCCAGAAAAATAGATTCACAGTTAGTATTAGAAGGAGATTTACACACAGCCTCTAAATCTTCTTATTAACTCTGGATACAATATTCAGCTTCACTTTTATAACAATCAAGGATAGTATATTATTCACATGGCTTTTTAGCTACACATTAATTCCCTGCTCTATTGATACTACAAAAAGAACTGAAGCTTTAGCAATCTTTATATGTTAATCCTAAGCCTTTTTTGTATTAGCAATTCTTTTCTGCCTCAATTAAAGTTGTGATTCCAACACATTCGCTTGAAACACCAACCTACCATATGCAATTACTATCTGATGATTTCATACAGTATATTTCATCCTTGTAGGTACCACATTTACCTTAAATAAGAATGCATTTAGTTTTATCTTTATTGACAGTACATGTTTAATCAAACTAATTACATACTTCCTCTGTCAAATTTATACCAACCTTATCTTCACAAGATCTGTTGATACAAGCAACTTTTCCCACTCCGTTTGAAGGATATTAACAAAACTCTCGATTCTTCTTACATCCTTCATCATTTTCGCTGCTCCAAGTGCTACAAAGTTAAAATTAAAAATAACATTCTGTTCCATTAGTCTTACAAGGACCTTCAAGGCTTGAAAAATAACAGTCCTGTGGTGAATATGTACTGCATCTTTCTTATTCAACAACACAAGCATTCAAAGCATTGTTAATTGAACATCTTACATTATTAACTTTTATAGCTTAGCAATGACTCAATTAAGAAACTATTGGTCCTCCTGTCTTCTCTGTTTAAGTTGTATAATCTACACATGTTTTCATTATGCATTCTGTATTATTTGATTTAACTTTGCAATAAGAAACAAAATTTTCGCATGTTTAGGTTGAATAATTAAGTAAAACTAATGAAGAACATTCAACTTTATCAAAATCCCAACATCTGTTATTATTCCATATACACTTTTATCCATCCAAAGTCTTAAAACATTATTCAGGGAATTTATAATTGAAACAATACTATTATTTATCAATGCATCCTTTTCCATTTACCCTTGCAATTACTGTACATGTTGGATTATAGCCTTGACAGGCAGCAAAAGAATTATATGACTTGGAAACCACATCTCCACACTTTTCTATATCACAATAATATTGTCTAGTTATAGTACTAAACCTGATGACACATTAATTGCCATTTGTGCCATCTGAGGCCTTCTATTCAATCTTGCATTAATCATTGGGAGTATATTATGTACAACTTGATTTTAAATCTATACAAGCAGTTGCACTTTCATTTACAGTACAAGATGAATATGATTTCTAAAAACAATTTGCATGATTGTAATTTAAATTGTAAATCTTCAAATTTAAAGCATTACATGAACTTGGCACACATATTTCTCCTGTCCATAGACAATCCCCACCTAAAAAGAGAGCCTTCTCACTGCAATTAATTTTAGTTTTAAGTTGAGAACAGGTATCAGGCTTTCTCATACATCCTAATCCTTAATCGTTTAAAGTGCAACAACCAATACCATCTTGCTTAGAACAAATAGTTGTATTCAATCTATATTGATTACAACCTTAGACTGATGTGTAGTTGGCTTTATCACTACTATATAGAGTTGAAACGCAACTTCTTACTAAGCACTTTTAATTTCCTTCATCCCAAACACAATCATAATTATTTTGAATTTCACATGTTTCCAAAAGAGCTCTTTAGTTGCATTCTGGCAAAATCCAACATCCTTTTCTATCATTGTTTACATAACAACCCTCCATATATTCTTGACAAGCTGAATTTGAATTTTTAGTTATAGGTGCAGTTTAACAAGACTTATCCTGGCATTTATTATTTTTCCATGTACATTCCTTTGTTGTGACAACATTATTTTAACCAATAGATGACCTTAGTCCACATCCTTCCTCCAATTTAATAATTTCACATTTCAAAGGAAGAGTCATACATCCTTTACCAGTTAATGATAAGGTGCAAGTGTTTAGATAGGCGTTACATTCTTCATGTGTTTTCATCAATTCTGATGCTCTTTTACAGGTTTTTTCAATGCATTTATTTCTATATGAACAGCCTTTCCCATAAAAATCCAATTACCCTTCACATTTACTTTTATCTTAAAAGTTTTCGCAAATTTTATCTTCACAACCTGTGCCTGATTAATTCACTTAGCATTTGGACCAAAATGCCTCACATTCAGCTTAAGTTTTGATTGTAGTTGGTGCCTTATCACATTACTTTGTAATACATTGGCCAGTAGTATCATACCAATAACAATCAGATCCATTTATATCTTTCACACAAGCAATTGCTAAACTAACTTTAGAACAGGAATCATTTTTAACACAACCACCTCCACTTCTAGCAATACAATGATTATCAGGTAAATATTTCTCACAATCTTCATTTGTTTTCATTGTATCTGGAGCATTCTTACAACTTTTTAACTAACAACCATAGCCATTATTAGTAGTACATTTAAATAAGAACTTTTCACATTATTCATGTGTCTTTAACTCTGTTGATGCATTTTCACAAGTCTTTTCAATACAAGTTTCCTCCCACATACAATCTTTCCCTTCAAGACTTTTTTTTGTGTTACATTCTTATTGTGTTATCATAGCGTTGCATCCTTTATTTAATTTACATCCACTTCCTTCATTAGTTACACACTCACTTTTGAAAGATTAACATTATTTATCTGTCTAATATTCTAAAGGAGCATTTTCACATTGGTGTATCACACATTAATTGTAAGTACTTTCCCAAAAACAAGATTTTCCATTTGTATCTACCTTCCCTTGACAACCATTTTGGTGTTTTATCTCTGAACAATAGATAATCTTTTAACATCCTCCACCACTTTTGTATATGCAGAATTTCAAGAATTATTTACATCTCTCAGAAGAATCATAATTTAGAGGAGCATCGTCACATGTCTTATCTCGACATGCATCATTTTACCAGATACATTCAACTTTAGAATATGTAAGTCTACATTAATCTTCAAATGTATAATCTACACATTCTGTAAACAAATCGATGCACTAACCATTATTGTTTACTGTACATTTACTCAATTAACTATTACAACCTTCATGACTTAATGAAGGTTATTATGATATATCTGAACAAACCTTAATTTCTTTGCATCCTAATTAAGGATCCCATGTACACAATCGGCCATTGATGTTGTTTTATTTACAAGCATCTCTTGTATTGTATTCTGTGCATTTTCCAATCTCAATACATTAAGTCAGATCTGATGTGCATTCTCTGGATATTTTAAAGCAATCTTAATGTGATTATTTAAGATATGCAGTGCATCCAGTAAAAAATACACATTATTTGTCTTCCCAAATACAGGGATATTATTTTAAACATCCATCACACATTTCCTACTTGTTCAAACAGTTAGAACAAATAAAGGCTTATTAACATTCTTATTAATATTGATATTAAGAACAAAATGGTTTATTCTCTATAATTGGATTTTATGTGCTTTCATTTGATACAATACAGCTATTATTCTTCCACTCACAATATTAAAGAGGGAATTTCTAGCAGTCACTCTCTGATTTTAACTTTGTACATGAGCATCTCACATCAGCTCCATGTACAAAAATTATTAATACTAACAACATGCAAATATGAAGGTTGTTAATCATATATAAATTAATGTTTCTCTAAACAAAAAAAGATTTCAATAGTATAAAAAATTATTCTCTTATAGAATAATAATGAAAAGATATTTTATTTACTTTTGTCCTTCCTTGTATTTGGTTTAGATATGTAAAATTACACACTTAACCTAAATAGCATGAATAGATCATTTTTTTTTCATTTAGATATGTTTCCTTTGTAGACTGTTTTCACTAGAATTTGTTCTAAAACAAATATATATCCTTCCAATAGCGAACATAAATGAAATCTAGCCTGAAATTTAATAAAGAAAAATAATAGAAATACAATATATATTGTTGAAATATTATTCTATTTCTTTGTTTATGATGAATATTCAAAATAAATAGATAAAGTTATTGATTATTAACTATTTTCTCTAATTTTTATTGATCGAGGTTGATAGCATCTAATTTCTGATAAATGATAAATAAATTCATAAATCATAAATCACAAACCACTAAAAATAATTATAAATATATATAAATTAATTTTTAATAAAAAAATTTATAAACTTATAAACTAATTATTCCAATAAAAAATAAAATATATATTATATTAATTATTAATTACTTAATATTTTTTAAATCTCCATTAATTTATTTACTTATTGCAAAACAAGCCAATATGTAATATTATTCATTAATAAAACAATAAAAAGAGTAACATCAATAAAATATATAATGCTTTACTTGAGTAAATTTGTTTTTTCTACATACTTCATAAATTAATAATATTAATATGTATAGTTATTTTAATTTTCTTAGACAAGAATGTCTTCAAAGCATAAATGTTCTAGGAATGTGTTAATAATTAGTAATTATTTTTTATACTGTACTTTTTAAAATACTTATGTATTATAATAAAGATTTTTAATTAACATGAGTGATTCAATAACTGAGTCAAACTCCTTTGAAAGAAATGCTAATGCTGTAGTTTTAGATCATAAATATTTTCTTGTTAGATTAATTTACAAGGGCAGAAGTCATAACTTGTATTTAGGTAATTAGGTAAATCTAATAGGAAGTTTAGCTTTAAATAAGGATGATCCGAATACCTACTATTTAGTAGAAATGAAAAGGTATAAAGAATTACATTATAAATAGTTAGGAATAATACAATTCTTTTGTTTGTGATGAAAGAATAACTAAAAAAATGCATGATTGTACTAATTGTATATATAGTTTTTAGTACAACTCATTCCAAAGACAATACAATCAGGAATATATAAATACAAGAATATGGAATATCGATACAACATAAAGGAAAGATGTGGACCATCTCTTAAACTATGCTTTCAACATCAAAATCGTAAGTTTTCTGATTAAGTATTTGCTACTCTAGCAATCGAAGCTGTAATATTCAAAATATATTTTCAGATATCTGCATTAGAGAAAATGCATTCAGCATCAATAGTTCATTGTTATTTAAAACCTAAAAAATTTGTGACATTGCATAGAGGTGTTCAATTACTATTAACTGATCTGAAGTTTGCCTAAAAATACAAATTAAGACAGTTATTAAACTAGAATACTAAAAACAAATTTCAATACGCCTTAGCATTAAATAAATATTCAAGTTTAAATTTGCATTTAGGGATAAGTAAAACAATAAGTTAAATTAAGAACCTTGTCCAAGAGATGATCTAGAATCCTTAGCATATATTTTGATAAACTTTTATATTGGAGGTCGACTATTTAAGACAAAGTAGAAGAAAACAAAAAGTGATAAAATAAAAGAAGTTGAATTATAAAAAATGAATCTGATAATTGAGAAAGCATTTCCATCTTTACCAAAAGAAATAATATAATTTTATTATCATGTAAAATTATCGAATATTGATTAATACAAAGTTATCAACTATGATGAACTTAAATCATACTTTTATAAAATAATTTAGAAAAATAACAATACAACAAACTTAACATCTTATCCATGGGTAATATTATATAAATATCTATATGAAGAATCAAGAGTTGATTGAACCTATAAAATAGAATTCTGATAGTAGTTTATCTTCAGTAGTTGAAGATAATGAAAACGAATCCGATGATTCATTAATTGAAGAATAGTCTATTCTAAGTGTTATTGAGTAGTTGAAACAAATTACTAGAACTAAAAAACTTCTTTCCGGATTGGATAATTGATTTTTAAATTTTATTATTTATATTCTTAATAGATTCTTTGATCTGTAAAAGGTGGTTATCTTGTTGGGGTTTGGAGATATTTTTTAAAATTAAGTAAATAGTTAAAGAAGACTTATACACTGACTTTAGATTTCTTAAATCATTTTATTTTCCTCTTTGAAGTAACTTATTTTTATTAATAAAATTATTGTCTTATTGAAAATCATTTTGTTACATTCTAAAATAAATCAAAAACTTTAAATATCTTTGTTATTTTCAGTTATATCTAAAAAATAATTATTTAAATAGATGATCAGGAATTTATTAATTTTTTAATGAAATAAATAATCATTTTAGCATTACTCCTAATCTTAGTTCTTGGAGATTAACATTAGAACAAACACAACCATTATAAACATAAGAAAGGACATGGTAATAAACTTAATTTATTCTAGTATTTAAATGGGTTGTGATTTTTATATTAGCTGTGGGAGCATTTTTGATAATTAGAAAAATAGTAAGAAGAAGAAGAAACTTAAAAAGAATGAAAAAATAAGGTTAAAACAAATTATCAGAAACTGTTGTCTATGGAGAACCAATGAATGATAATATTCAACAACCTTAATTTTATGCTGTTCCAATTGAATAATATAAACAATTTAAAAATTGGTTGAACTAGTCAAAATAACAATAAGAAGCTTTGTTATTATAATAATAATAATAATAATAGAATCAACAATAATTATTCTTATAATAATAATAATCAGCCCAAAAAACTTAAATCCCTTAACAACCAGTTGCAGGGTATCCAATATATTAACCATATCCTCAATAAGTACTTCCAATAGTTTATCCATAGTTATTGAACAAGAGTCATATAGAGATTCAACTACCCGAAGTTAGGATTCCATAATGAACTATTCATTATTTACATATACATAACATCATTTATATCACAAATCTATAAAATAAAATAATTGTTTTTTGCTATTACATTACTAAATTAACAAAGGAAGAAGATAGTTATTTATAAATTAATTTATTATTGAAAATTATCTAGATATACTCTATTATTTCATAAAGAAAATATATATTAATTTATATAAAGAGGAGATAGATTGATATTGGTTTAAAATGTACTGCAATAAGTAGAGGTCTATAAAGAGGGTATTTGAAGGTTAAAGGCAAATACTTCTATAGATGATCTTTGAAAAAGATTACAATTTTAAGATTAGTGGAATACTGAAATTTTAGTATTTATAGAAATAAGTGGATATAAATGATATTAAATAAAATAAAATTAAATGGGGCCATATCTAAGCTAACCAAAAAGAGATAAAACAACGACAACAGGATAAGGGAAGTCTGTTATATTTGCTGCCTCAGAAATGCAAGGTATGAAATATATGAAACTATTTAGGCTGGAGGAACACAATGGAGGATGCACATATTCATAGACCTGATGTTATACAAGATGTCTCTGTTTTTGGTGTATTCGATGGACATGGTGGTAGAGAGGTTGCCTAATTTGTGGAAAAACACTTTGTAGATGAATTACTAAGAAATAAAAACTTTAAGGATCAAAAATTTGAAGAGGCTCTTAAAGAAACATTTTTAAAGATGGATGAATTGTTGTTGACACCAGAAGGATAAAAGGAACTAAATTAATACAAAGCAACTGATACTGATGGTAAATTATTATTAGATTTTAGAATCTTATGCTGGATGTACAGCTAATGTTGCCTTGATTTATAAGAATACTTTGTATGTTGCTAATTCTGGAGATTCAAGATCAGTTTTATGCAGAAATAATTCTAATTATGATATGAGTGTTGATCATAAGCCAGATAATCCTGAAGAGAAATAAAGAATTGAGAGAGCAGGTGGTTTCGTAAGTGATGGTCGTGTTAATGGTATATATTTATTATTATAATTAATTATAGGTAATCTGAATTTATCAAGAGCTTTGGGAGATTTAGAATATAAACGAGATAATAAATTAAGATCTAATGAATAATTAATTATTGCTTTTCCAGATGTTAAGAAAGTAGAATTAGGACCATAAGATAAGTAAATAAATAATAATATTGTTTAGATTTATTTTAATGGGTTGTGATGGTGTGTTTGAAACTTTGAATCATTAAGAATTATTGAAATAGGTCAATTCAACTTTGGGATAAGCATAAGTGACTGAAGAGTTATTGAGAAAGGCTGCTGAAGATTTATTAGATTAATTATTAGCTCCTGATACAAGTTAAGGAACTGGATGTGATAACATGACAACCATTCTAGTCTATTTGAAAAAATGAAAAAGAATATAAAAACAACATTTATGTAATATTATCAGATATTGTTAATTGCTGCGTCAATGAACGAATTCCATTCAATAACGTTATACCTCTGTATTTCAATTGATAACAATTTAATCTTCTGCATTATTCTATCAATTTACTATGTTTCTACTTCAGAAATATCATTTAATTGAATTCCTAGAAGTTTCTTCTCTAAAATGTTATAATATTCGTATTGTTTAGTGTGTTAATTTCTAAAGTTTAGAAAGTTTTCTTTTAATTGCTTAAATTACATATAAATTTTTGATGATTCATCATTTAGCATAGGTAGAAAATACTTACAAATGTTCTTATCTTCATTCTCTAAATGCTTTAATACTATTAAACAAGGAATAGTAACAAATATATCACTATCTCTACATTCTAGCTATTCTGAAAATTAAACATATTTTTCAGTTGTTGTCTCTATAATATGAGAAAATAACATCAATTAAGTATATTTTTTAGGCTCTAACAAGTAAGATAATCCTTTTTCCCATTATGTTTCATACTCAATTAATAAATCTACTAATTCTGAATTATTTTTTAATTAAGGATCCACCATTTCAATATTACTCTCATATTTTCTCATCTACTCTCGAAATTTTTAAAAACTGATATTTTGTCATAACAATACTTTGTTTTTATACTATCAGCTAAAGTTCTTACAGCTTTTGATTATTCTTTAGTAACTCTTCTGGTTATACCCTCTGCTTCTAATAATATATTAACTCCTAAATCATCTCTTCCCTTTCCTTCCACATTTGCTACTGAATTTATTTTTGCTATTACTTTGCAAAACTAATATATGTTATTTTTCATTATATATACTTATGTCTTTAATTAAATGTAATGATCACTAGTAACCAAAATCTTTCCTCTTAACTTTTCTCGAATCTCTATTGATTGCATATCTTTATCTATAGCAATAGCTTGAAAAATAAATCTACGAGCCTTTGCTTCAATTTCCATCAATTCCTTTACATACAACTAATTAAGATCATATATCTTTTTTACTTTTTCAAAATTGACCCATGTTTCATCAAAATTCTCTAAGAGAAACTTGATCTCTAATTTTATTTTAGAGATACTAAAATCTGGACTCTCTTATAAAGTGCTAGTATACATATGTCTTATGACATGTTGCACTCTATAAAATCCATCAACTAGTTTATTGCCTGCCTCTAACACATCTGCTGTGAAAGAGTATTTCTCTGAATTCACCCATAGATAAGGAAAGCCTATTAAATTATAGACAAATAGATAAACCTTCTTATGCACTGTCGAGAATTTCTGTCAAATAGCATAATTCATCTTAAGTATAAAGTATTTTATATGCCTTTGAAAATTAATTCCTATATTCACGAGATTCAGCTTTAATTTCATATGCCTATTTAATGAAACTGATATTTTTACTTCACACATTTTTTCGAGATTTTATAAAAATTTTTTACAGCCCTTTTATGCTTCAGGGTTGTCTAAATCATATTTATGATAATCTCTCTAAACAAGCTGACTTGATAATCTATGAGCTTTCTCTAAGAGCTAGTAATCTCTCAATCTAAAAAAGAATTGATTATAAATATTAGAATTTACTTCTTAAATTCTTCTAATTCTGTTAAAGGTCTTGGTGGAGCTGTCATACATCGCTTAAAAGGAGATTCATCCTAGGAAGTATTGTCAGAGACTGCAAGTTATTATAAATTTTATTACTATCATCCTCTATGTCTTAATCGTATTATTGCATTTAATAATTATTATTTGCATCATAAAATATGCAGCAAAATTCAACCAATCATGAAGATTGTTAGCCTAATAATATAGTTGATAATTTAGAATTCTAATCTGTTCTTGACAGTATTGTTACTATAAGTATTTTTAAGTTCAAAATCTAAATGATGATTAATATCAAGAAGAAATACCAGAATAAAATAACAACATATAAGATAGAAATAAGGAATAATAAAACAATATAAATCAAATTCATTAAGAAATACATAAAATTTAAGAATAAAGACCATAACCAGAATTAGAAGGTGAATTTTATAAAGTTAGTCCTCATTTTTTAGAAACAAATTCTGTAAAATTTATTATCTACTTTTCCAGACATATTATTGTACTTTATATTCAAGAAGATTTACATATTACAATAACAAAAATAAAGATAAACCATTAGGAATTTTGGACTTTGATTATTAAAAATACATATTTTCTTATGTGAAATCAAAAGATGATACTTACATTCAAAGTTTCATGTATTCATTTAAATATAATAGATTATAGCCAGAAGGTTGTGAGAAGAAATTTGAATTTTTAGTCCCTTCTAGAACTAGAGAATAGTCTAAATAATGGGTTTAATTAATTCAATAATACATTTAATAATCAAATGGATATTTAAATAATATTATGAGCTTGTCAAAATTTCAAAGATTTTGGAGACATGAAAGAATTTTAGATCCTCAAATTTTAACATAAGCATAAACAGGTGATCTACTTATCTTTCGATCTAAAGGAACACTTTAAAATTTATAAAGATCTGTAACCAGAAGCGATTATGATCATATTGTCATGTTTCTTAAAAACCCTTGGGAAGATCTAATGTTGTTTGAATCTAGTAATTAGTATGGAGTCATCTCTTTTAGTTATAGTATTAATTTTTGTAATACTCCTTTTTAGAACGCTTTGTTAGAGCCAAATCATACAAAAATTATGAAAAGTAATAATTCTTTAGAATTCAAGGATTCTGTATAAGCCTTTACTAAATGTTTCTGAAAATGATCGTATCTTAATGCATGCTTATGCTGAAGCACAAATTGGAAAAGGTTATTCTTTGAGTATGATGAAATTCTTTAAGAAAAGCAAAAGATAAAATTTTTTTTGTTCTGAATTGATTGCTTACATCTATCAACTTATGGGATTTATTCCAGAATCAGAAAAGTGTTGTTCTTTTTTACCAGGTTTCTTTTCTATACTTAAAAATAGGCAATTTTACTCATGAAGATAAACGATTAGATTTACTTAAATCTGCTTAATTAGGACCTGATTATATTGTAGATTTTTATTATCTATAATGATTAAGTTAAATATGTTATATGAATCAATTTATAGTTGAAAATATAAAATCTGCTAAAACCTTTTATATTTCAAATAGAAATCCATCAAATTTTTTTTCTGCCTTAACTGCCTTCTAAATTTGTCTTTCTAAATTTTAAAACCCTTTGAGATTCTGTATTTTTATTACCTAAGTTCTGGAATTCATCTGAATTTCACCTTCTTTGAATATTAGATCAATCATTTCTGAAAATGCATCATAGATTTATGATTTATATCTATGTTACATTCTTGCTTTTAACCAATCTGTATTGTTTGTTTTAGTTTAATCAAGCTTATACTTCTAATTTGAATTTTAGAATATCTAAGAATTACAATTGCAATTACCCAATATTTTTGATTAAAATATCTTTCTACCAACATGCAATCTATTTCACACATTTTTTTACATCCATAAGTAGTCTAATTTAATCTGAATTCGTTTTAAACAATGCTTTGTTTTTGAATCATACTTGCCAAGCTATTTTATATGCCATGCTTAATAAATTGATTTGCTGTTTCAACAAACTCATTTTTTGGTTCACCTACACTTAATTTCAATATTCAAAACCTAATATTGGAAATATTGGAGTTGATTGAAAGTATGCATATTGTTGTTGAATAGGAAATTGCATATCACCTTATTTATGCTCAAAAGAATTTGATTCACTCTTATGATGACACTCATTCAAAGGATTTCTATATCTTTAAAAAGAGCTTTCAGCCTCTAATATAAATAAAATGGATAATATTTTACATCTTAAAGTAGGAATTTTTGCATTCAAACTAGTATTATTAAAATCCATAATATTAATTATGTATTTCTAAATATAAAGCAATTATAAATAAAATATATTTCTAATTTTACCTTGGTTAATGGTAACTAAATTAATATTAATTTTAAAATGTTCGTAAATGCTATTATAATTCAATTTCTCTTATTAATTAATAGATAAACATTGTTATTCAATAAATAATTAATCATCATCAAATAAAATTTAATATTACTCTTTAATCTAGAATAGTAATGATAAATAATTAACTTAAATCTGCCATTTTATTATTGATTCTCTTCAATTCATTGTGATATATAAGGCTCCTCTGTCTATATACTTTAATTTTCGCCCTCATATTTAAATCTAAGAATTTTTGCATGAAAAATGACAAAAAAAAATACCCAGTAACTTTAACATTTTCAGCCTTGAGTATATTAGTCCAATACAAAAAAATGCGTTCTAAGAAGAATGACAATTCTCTAATGCATAAATAATTAGCTTTAACATATAATTTTAAAGCTAATGATTTATTGGATATTTGTGACATTATTTTTCAAATATATACAAACTCTTTAAGACACCATCATCAAAAGAATAAAAAGAATCCCATTTATAAGCAACATTTAATTTCTTATAGAGTGGATGCTTCTTAAATTAAAATCTTTATATTCCCTACTATGATAACCTCCAAATTCAAAAAGAAATTCAGAACTAGAAAGTCATATATAATATGTTATTTTAGAGTAATTTGTATATAAGAATCAATGATATTGATGTACATCTCACTATCTTTTGTATTCTAATTAAGTTGATGGTCCCAAATTTTAGATTAAAGAATATGGGGCACCTTATTTGTTTTCTTGAAGTAATATATGACAAAATGACTATTATTGCTGAAGATGTTCTTTAAATTCCTTAGCTTCCTTCTCTTTGTTATATTTCAACAGCTTATCAAAATCAATCTCAATATGTTTTTAAGCAACACTTCTTTATAGTTTTCCTGGATTTTTTTTACTAGCACAAGTTCCCATTATTATTAATTATTTTAGATTATTAGATAATTAATAAAAATTGTTTTAAAATTGAGAAGGTTATAAAAGAAAAAATTAAATAACAAGATTAATTTATGTTTTATATATTAATTATGTAATCTAGTAACATTTAATATTTTGAGGAACAGAATATAATTGGAAAATTATATTATTACAAATATATAATTCATCAATACTGCTATTATATAATAAGGAATATTTAATTTTTTGTTTTCTCAATTTATTTTAATCACTCAACTTCTAAAATGAATTTTTAACACCATATATAACTTTTTATTGGTTGATTGATCCACTATAAAATTTAATTACCTTAAACTGATAAACAAAAACTTTTTTTTTAAACTTTGACCAAACATAAGTTATAGTATTATTGGAATATATATTCATGCTCTATTGAAATAAAAAGGCAACATTTTTAACAGTTGATGAAAATAATCGAAATTCTAAAACCAAGTTGCTTAAATCGTCAAACTGTCAAATTAATTGATCCTTGCTTTAATTATTTCTTAATATTAATGGAAATTCTATATTAATTGAGATTATCATTTCTTAAGGGGATGTTATATCATTAAATTGAAAAGTCTCAAACTAGAACCTCAACTATTTAAATATTATAAGGTCTATCAATAAAATCTTAAATATTATAGTCATAAAGTAGGTAATGTTTATAAGGATAAAAAAGTTTTTCAGTTAAATTTAATTCTTAATGATTTTATGATTAGGTTTTGTGTAAGAATTTATTAAAAATCCAATTGTTTATTGTTACTTCTTATACATATCTAAATAATATTAAAATTTCATTCTTATCAATTTTAAAGAAAAATTCAATGTAATTTCAAAATATATTCTGTTTTTATTTTTGATAGAATTTTCATCCTGAAATCTTTAAGTCTACTTAACTAAAACTTTAATAAAGATTAAAATCATTTTCAAAATGATATTATATGTTAATAAAACTATAATGTGAATTTATCTAAAATATTAGAATAATTACAATAAGCAATATTTTTTTGAAACTGTTTCAATATCAGTAACATCAATCTTTTAATAAAATCATTATAAGAGATGTTTAGAAGCTTAAGAATATGAAACTAAGTGTTCAAAATAATAAAAATTATATTCCTCTTTAAGATTGAACTTTTCCTTGTTTAATTTAATCTTATCAATTAAGAAATTAATAAACAGCTTTATATAAACTATAATAAATAAAATACTACTTAAACTTTATATTTAATTTCTATCATCCTTCAAAGATAATAAGATAGAAGGATGATAAAAAAAATTAAATCAAAAAATAATAATTTTTATATGTTTAAATTTCCTACTAAATGTACATGAACTGATTAAATCATTTCTTCTTTAATTCCTTCTTTTCAACAACTTTGATGACACCGACGGCAACGGTTTATTTCATATCTCTGACGGCGAATCTACCGAGTGGGGGATATTCAGAGAAGATTTCAACGCACATTGGTTTAGTTGGGACTAATTTGACCATAGCAGCATCTCCTGATTTGACGAATTTTGGTTCTTCTTCAATGACTTTGCCTGTTCTTCTGTCATTCTTTGAAAGAATTTCTTAGAATTTGCAAGCAATGTGGGCTGTGTGGCAATCCAATACTGGGCAATATCCGTTTTAGATTTATCCTGGATGGTTGATGATGATGACTTAAGCATTGAATGATGCACATTCTCTTGCTGGGTCACTCTTTGAGTCTGAGCAGACAAATCCTCTCTTTAAGTCTTTGACGGCAATGTTCTTAACGTTGAATCCTACGTTATCTCCTGGAACAGCTTCTGGGAGGGCTTCATGATGCATTTCAACTGATTTAACTTCAGTTGCGATGGCTGATGGAGCAAATTAGACAACCATACCTGGTTTCAAGACACCAGTTTCAACTCTTCCGACTGGGACTGTACCAATACCTCCGATCTTGTATACGTCTTGTAATGGTAATCTGAGTGGTTTTTCAGTTGGTCTCTTTGGTGGGGTGACTTAATCCAAAGCTTCAAGGAGTGTTGGTCCCTTGTACCATGCAAGATTTGGTGATTTTTCCAACATGTTATCACCGACCCATCCTGAAATTGGGATGAAGGGAACGTTTTCTGGGTTATATCCGACCTTCTTTAAATAATCTTTCATTTCCTTGACGATTTCTTCATATCTGGCTTAAGCATAGTTGACGGTCTTTTCGTCCATCTTGTTTGTAGCGCAGATCATTTATTTGACTCCCAAAGTGTAAGCCAAAAGAACGTGTTCTCTGGTTTATCCTCCTTTGAAATACCAGCTTCGAATTCTCCTGCAGGTGATGCAATCATCAACAAAGCAACATCGGCTTATGATGTTCCTGTAATCATATTCTTGATGAAATCTCTGTGTCCTGGAGCATCAATGACTGTGTAGTAATACTTGTTGGTTTCAAATTTCCAGAGTGAAATATCAATGGTGATACCTCTTTCTCTTTCAGCCTTGAGGTTATCCAACACCCAAGCATATTTGAAGGATCCCTTACCTAATTTGTTGGCTTCATCTTCGAACTTCTTGATGGTTCTTTCATCGATACCTCCGAGCTTGTAGATCAAGTGACCGGTGGTGGTTGATTTTCCTGAATCGACGTGTCCAATAACGACGAGATTTACGTGAAGTTTATCTTTTGGCATTTATAAGAAATTATTCTTTGCTTTTTATTTTGTGGCAAAATCTTGTTATAAAGTAGTATACAAAATTTAATGACTATTCTTAAATAATATTGATTAAAATTTAAAAAATTTTTTTTAAATTATTCAAATTTTTATATTTATAACGCCTATGATATGTAATACTTTTCTGTATATTTATCTTATGTATCTATATCATAAATTGAAAATCAATATTTTCTTTAAATTTCAAATGTTAAATTCTTATTCTTAGTTGGAACTCTAAGTTTCTGTGCTAAGAATTAGTTTAAATTTTTATATATAATTTTATGAAATTTAGCAAAATAAAAAAAAAATTAAAAAATTATTTTAAATTTGATAAAGTTTTTTTTATTTAAATATGACTATTTAAGACTATTCATCACTTTATAAATAAATAAAATTTTATTTAAACTATTAATGAAATTCTGACTAATATTGAATTAAAACAATATTAAAGTGTTTTTTAATTCAATTATCTTTAGATTGTAATGAATATTAAAACTTAAATCATTAGAATTTATTCATAAAAAAATAAAGATTTAAAATATATGATAATGAATATATATATTTCTCTATTTAATCACCATTCTAAGAAGGGATCGTCTGCTGGTTTAAGAGCTGGACTTTGTGTATCTGATTCTGGGTATGATGAAAAATTAGAAGTGTCATTTGGAGCTCTATAAGAGTATTATATTTGAAGTGATACTTGACTACTGGTTTGTAAGGAACAGGCAACTTCTTTTGAGAAAGTAAATTCCAGTCTAGATTTCCAAACCAACGATGATTTTTTATATCAGCAGCCCCTGTAATTGATAGGATTATATAAAAATACCATTTTTTAAATTTCCATATCTTTTCGAAAGATCAGCAACAAGCAAGTGTTTTACTAAAGATTTAGCATTTCTAAGATAGAAAATGAAATTTGTACTTATCAAAGCTTTTGGGGAATTTGACTTTGCCCTTTAATATTTTTTGATAAATGGCCATAGGATCTTCATCAGAGAAAGGATCGATTCCTGCATTCATCTCATAAATTAAAATTCCCAAAGTCCACCAATCAACTGCTTTACCATGTCCTTTATTCAATAAAATCTCTGGAGCCAAATATTCAGGTGTACCACATAAGGTATATGTTCTTCCTTCAACAACTTTTGCAAAACCGAAATCTGTTAACTTGAGATAACCATCATCTGCAATCAATAAGTTTTCTGGCTTAAGATCTCTATAAATAATGTTCTTGGAATGAAGATACTCAAACATAGAAGCCACTTAAGCACCATAAAACCTATAATAAACTCGAATCATTGTAATACGCAGCATGTTATGTATCAAGTCTTCCAATACTTCTTAAATAAGTAAACAATTCTCCACCAGATACAAATTCTAAGACCAAATAGATATATCTTGGGTCTTAACAGAAACCTTCAAAGTTTACCTAATGTGATAAGAATAATTAATTACAATGAATGGATGTTGCAAATTTCCTAATATTGTATTTTCATTAATCACATGATCAACTTGCTTAAGTCTAATGATCTCAGCCTTTTTTAAACTTTTCAAAGCAACATATTTATTTGTTTGTTTATTCCTTGCCAGTTTCACTCTACCGAAAGAGCCTAAAGTTCAGCATTACACCAATACAATACCAGTACCCAAGGTCTAAAACACTTCATAATCTGTGAGTTTCAACTTTTTTGGTTTAGCAAGTCCTGTACTCATCAATATAAAGATTTAAAATAAATTATTTTAAGCAAATTATCTACTTTTGAAATACTCAGCTTTTTATTATATAATCAAACACTCTTTCTAATATTATATATATTTATGAAAACACACTAAATAACTAAACAATATTGAATTCAAATAACTAAATTATTTTATCATTAATCAGAATTAAAATTCTTTAAACATGAATGACAAATCCAAAACATATTAAAATGCCTTCCAAATATTTAAGGAGAGATATTCCAAAAAGCTTAAGAAAGATAAAACATTAACACAAAATGATATTGATGATTTAGTCTTATAGAAATGGAAATTCTTACCAGATGATCAAAGAGAACCATACAAAAAACGATTTGAAAAAACTAAAGTTAAATTAACTGACCTTGAAGAATAAGCAAATGATTCAGACTAAGAAAAACAACCCTTAAAAAAAGTTAAACAATGAAATTCCCTATTTACATTTCTTTTTTTTATATATAAAAAAAATGATTATTTAACTTATATTTGTTACAAACTGAATATATCATAACTTAGCTAATCCGTATCCTTGAGCATTATTCAGATCATTGAATAGGTGATTACCATATGCAAATCTGGCAATTTATCGTAAATGAACTTCACAAGGTCCATCCATAAATCTAATTGCTCTTGCGAATCGGAATGAAATAGCTAAAGGTTAATCTTCAGTTACTCCCTCAGCACCAAAAGTTTAAATACATTAATCAATCATCTTTTAACATGCTTTAGGAATATGAGCCTTACATTAACTTACAGCCATAAATGTATGTAGGTGTTTGGATCCTGCTGAATCCAATAACAACCCAGCATTAAGACTTAATAATCTACAATTTTAAAAAGCAATCTCAACTTAACCTAATCTCTCTTAAAATGCTGCATTATCTTTCAATTTTTATTTAAACATCACTCTTTATTCTGCTCTACTCATCATCAAATCTAAACATCTTCTTGTTAATCCAATCTATCTAACACAATGATGTAATCTTCCACCTAATAATCTACCCTATGCCATTTTAAATGCTCCACCCAATTACCCCAACAAATTCTCTTTAGGTACAAAAACATTATCAAATTCTACTTCAGCATAACTATGTGGAACATCATAATAACTAAAGACTCCCACTTATCTCAATATCTTAATCTTAGGATTTGGCATATCTACTATTATCATAGATTATGATTCCATAGGATTTGACATATCCTAAGATGATTTGCCCATTATTATTCCAAATTTTGCCCTTTCATCTGGAGCACTTGAAACAAACCATTTACCTCCATTTATTATATAACCTCCTTCTGTGGGAATAATAGTAAATTAGAAATTATTTGGATCTGATGATGATACATTTCTTTCAGTCATAGCAAAAAAAGACTTACATTCTCCTTCCATTAATGGTTTTAAATATTTCTCTTTTTGATATGGTGATCCATAACCAATCAAGAGTTTTATATTACCAGTCTCTGGGGCAAAACAATTAAATATTTCATGAGCTAAATAACTAAGTCCCATCAATTCTGATAAAAACACATACTCTAAATTTGTGAGTCCTTTACCATACATTGGATCAGAAATGAATAAATTCCATAATCCAAGTGATTTAGCTTTTCTTTACAAAGCTTCAATCTCTGGAAATCCTTTATTCTAAGTAGTAGTTGGAATTATTCTTGACTTATCTAAAATGAATTTTTCAATAGGAAATACTTCCTCCTTTAAGAAATCTTTAATTCTATAATAATAACTTTTGCATCTATCTGTTACTGGCCACTTAGACCATAATGAACTATCATTTGACGCTCTCATATTGATACCAAATGGATCTCCATCAGTTAAATCTAATACAATTTGATATCCAGCTTTGGATAAAAATTCTGAATTATTTAAATACTTAATATTTTTTGTTTGTTTAAATAAAATTTATTGATCAATTGATTTTCTTAAAATTGCCAATATAATTTGATAATTAATATTTGGAATTGTTTAAGTTGATCTAGCAATAAAGTATTATTTAATAACATCTTGTAAATTGGGGACACTAATCAATCTTTCTACACCTTACCATCCATCTACTATATGTTTTCCATTTGAATATGGAATATAATATGGAGCAATAAAACTGGCTAGATCAGTAAATGCATTTCCCAATTATGCTGTTTACCAATCAAGTATAGCTAAAATTCTTGGTTCAGTTGGATGAAATAGGACCTTAGTTAAAGAGAAATCTCCATGAACTAAACATAGATTATCTAATTCAGATTTCTCTGGTAAATTCAATGGCAACCAATATAATAAATCTTCTATGTTTGTAGAAATTTTTGTTTCATTTAATTTATAAGTATTATACAATTTCTTATTTACCATTTAATAGTGGCTAGTTTGTGATTCCAATTATCCAAGTCCTAAGTAATTTAAACTGATTGAATGTAAATGAGCTAATGTCTTTGCTACTTCTTAATATATCACTCTTTTTTCATCTGTTGACATTCCTATCAATTTTTGATCAGAAAAGAGTCTTCCCTCTATGTATTCTGTTGCATAAAAGGGAACTCCAAGAATTGATTGATCAGCACAGTAAAATAAAGTTTTAGTGACGGGAAAATTTACAGCTGATAATTTTTAGGCAATCATGAAATCCTTTTCTAATGAATGTCCCTATTTTATAGTAGTATATAATTTACCGCTACTAAGTTATCTGTTGATTTTGTATGGAGTACTATCTTTTTATTTGTATTTCTAAAAAATATTCATGACGAACATACTTGAATGAAAGTTTATAAATAAATTGAGCTAGTTATTATATTTCTTCTATCTAAGCATTGTTAACACCTAGGAAAACTAGTAATGAAGATGAGGAATTCAAATAGCTTCCCAATTAATGAGATTTCTCCACTTCTTATAAAGACATTAGTAAAAATAGATGAAATATTTTTTTAAATCTGAGGAAGAAATATTGCGACTTTGATACTTGATAAATGAGGTATTTAATAATGTGTAATCATTCAATTATGATGTCATTTAAATTTAATAAATTTTTCAACTTTTTGTTTTTGATATAACACATCATTATGCCATAAAATTCATCTAATATTTAAACAACAATTTGATTATCAAATAAAATAATGAATAAAATTTCTGCTATTACAACAACACTTCTAAGAATAATAATAATATGGATTTATTATATTATTAATTAATGAAAATATAATTACATAAATAAAATATCTTTTTGTCTAAATTTCCTCATATCAAATGATAAATTATAGATTTATATTCTATAATATATAAATTGATTAATTCTATTTATATATCTTTTTTAAATGAATCAATTAAAGAAATTCAATTATAAGAGTATATATAATTTTATCTATTAATTAGAATTTAGTAAATATTATGAAGAAATAAATTAAGTTTTTAATTTAATTAGTATATGATATAAATTTGAAATCAGAAGTTAAGTGGCATCTATAGAATGTTAAGATAATGTAATTTAAAAAGTTAAGGCAATTGATAAAGGATTTTTACCTATTTAATAAAGATAAATTTTTTGAAGTTGAAATAAAGGCATTTTTAATACATGGATTAAAATTTCAATTAGAAAAGAAATAAGTATGAATGATATTTTACATATAATTTAGAAAGTAGTTGTAGATTTCTCAAGTTCTAATATTGCAAAATAGATGATCAACTATTTTAGGAGAATCATTATATAGAATATTAGAATTCTAAGGATAAGAAGTAGTAAGAAATAATCTTATAGGTGATTTGTGAACTTAATTTGGAATATTGATTAATCATCTATTAGAAGAATATCAAGATTATTAAACTAATAGACCTGTTCTGATAGAATTAGAACATTTATATTAGCCAGTCAAATAGAAGTTTGATTCTAATGAGGAATTTAATGTAAATTATAATTGCAAGCATCAGTTTCAATATGCATTAATGTATTGAAAATGATATTTGAATTAAGTAGATAAGAATAGAATAAAATTTATCAAAGGTTGAATGTTAAAGTAACAGAATATGGAGAAAGTAATTATAATCCCAATCTATCTGAAATAGTGAAGGAAGTGAGAAATACAGGATATTTCAAATATACATTAAGCAAATTAATATTTGATAAACTTGTTTTTGTAGGTACAAATTAATGAGATGGCATTAACCACTCAATTGATTGTGTGATAATATTGTTCAATATTTTAGTTATTCTAAAAACTGAGTATTTATTCTTATTTAAAATTCCAATTCAGTGTTTGACAGCAGAAATATATTAAGTAATGAATCTTTTTATTTGGTTTGAATAGAACCTATCGAAAAAATATGAGGGAATATATATAATACATTAAAATAAATATATATTTATTTATGTTCCCAAATATTTCGATTTTAAATGAGGAGTTTGATGAAGACTAGCCTCGTTAGATTGTTTCATCATATTCAGATATAAAAAAATTACTTTCTCCTCCTACAGCCAAGATTTAATCTGAGTTTATTTTTGAGAAACATAAGGCAAAATCACATACTCATGGGTTAATTGAATCAAAAGGAGCTGAATAATATCTTATTAAAGTCATATAGAACAATGATTTATCAGAAATTTAAAATTTATTGGATGAAGCAGAAAACATAAACATTTACACAATTACTGATCATAAGAAATACACTCTCCTACATTTAGCTGCATATAACAACAACTTAGATACTGTTAAGTATTATATAATATTATATGTAACCAAGGTTATTGATTAATCATGTCAAAAAATAACATAAACATAAATATATGACAATTCTTACAGAATGGGTTAATTAATAAACAGAGGATGGATTTGTGGCATTTCATTTTGCAGCCTATAGAGGAAACATAGAAATGATTTTAGAATTTGAAAAATGTGGAGCCAATTTATATATTCGAAATGCTTAAGGAATGAATGGATTGCATTTGGCAGCCTAAGGAGATTAACCAAAATCAGTTGTCTATTTTAAGAAAATTGGTTTTGACTTTGGTTAAAAAGATTCAAAAGGTGGTACTGCTTTGCATTGGGCAGCTTATTATGGATGTGAGTTAGCAGTCACTTATTTATTATCATTTACAGATTCATTATTAGACATTAAGGATGCAGAAGGTTTGACTGCATTACATTTAGCAACTATGAGTGGAAATACTAGAATAGTTAAGAAATTATTACTTTAAGGAGCGAATCGAAAAATTGAAAATAATGAAGGCTAAACTGCAGCTGATATTGCATAATCTAATTCATTTAAGGCTATTTATTAAATGCTTACAGAATCTTAAAACTTTTTAATTACTTACTTTAGTATTAGTCAAGGATTCTAAAAAGTCAATAGAAGTAAAGATAAAATGTTTAAATTTATTGCTATCTTAATTTACTGTTAAGGAATTACTATTTATTAAAATTATTATCCAAATGAATCAAATGAATCAAATTAATATATTATTTACTATGGAGTTCTTCAATTATTGATATGGCTTTTCTTTATAATTGTTTGGCTCGGTGATCCTGGCAAGTAGATCAAAAAATAAGAGAAAATTGAATAAGAACTTCTTAAAAGTTTATATGAAATATTACAAAGAAATGATGCAAAAGACATTTGCCCTGAATGTGTTTGTGTTAAAGCTCCAAGATCTAAACATTGTGATGTTTGCTAATCTTGTGTATTAGTATATGATCATCATTGCCCTTGGATTGATAATTGTGTAATTATTAATACTATTATAAGATAGGATCAAACAATCATTTTTAGTTTTACATATTTATTTGGCTCCTTTGTTTGGATATCACTTTCACATTAGTATTCTAATTTTATTTTATCATCATTTAAATTCAAGATGATGGAGGCATAACAAACTAATTTATCATCCTTTTCATACTTTCTCTATTCTCCATCATTATTATGCTTTTGTTTCTCTTCCCTCTTTGGTTTCTATTATACATTTAAACAATAAATTTATTAACAGGATAAACCACATATGAAAAGTAATATTTATCATTTATAATTTAAAGGTATTCTTAATCAATGAAGAATTCTAATAATTAGACTAAAGTATCTTGCAATAATTGTCTACAGATGTGTTGTTATAATAAAATAAATAACAAAAACAAAAAGAAATAAAATCATTAATCTATGTAATTATTTGACTCAAATTAAAAATGATGACTTCTAATAATTAATTAATATAATACATTATTTCATCTTATTAATTTATCATTAATACCTTATTTATTAAATACTTTTCTTTCACAAATAATGTATTTTAATATTATAGTTAATACAAGTTTATTATAAAAGTAATCAAAAATGGAATTAAACAATTAATTTACAAATATTTTTATCAAATTTTTGACATAAATTCTAAAGTAGTTTTACTTTTAAAAATTTTGACAATTTGTATTACACATCTAAATTTTTTAATAAAAAATCATACTAAATACAGAAAAATAACTTAAAAAATATATGTTACGATCATCATAATATCCTAAAATATTGATTTGTAATTCTATTCTCGTCATAAAAAAAAGGGAAAAATATAATTCAAAATATTTTACAATTTATTAAGACCTTCACACTTTGTATTTTTCCTTAATAAATCGAATTTGAAAAATAGTAAAAGAATAGGATAATTTAATCATATATCTTGACCTAAAATTATAGAACTTATGGTTTATAGAATCATTTTCTAAATTTATTTGAATTATTAAATTTCTAAACTTTCATCGTTTATAAAAATTAGTATATTTTAATTTAAATGCTTATGTAATTATAATAAGAAATTTAAATTGATATTAATTCCAAATAGAAAATTAACATTTCTATACTTTTTACAAAATTTAAATCATATCTGCTTTATATTAATGAAAAAAACAACAAAAATAATAAATATTTAATTTTAATATTAACAAATAAAATGATAATTTAAAAGTAGAAAACAATAAATAAAAGAATAATTCAATAAATTAGGGCTCAAAGTATGCTAAAAAAACTATAATTATTAAAATAATATAAATTTTAATAAATTAATAAATTTTGTTATAAAAACAGCTATTTTGATAACTTTAATGAATAAACAAAATTTTGAGCAAAAATGGATGAAAAACTTTTTCAGAACCTTTTCATGATAACATACTGTTTTAGATTTGAAATTATTTATTTTATCAGACTCTCAACTTAATGATTAAAGTGATATTTTTATTAAATTTAATTGATGCAATCATTATGTTAACTGAGTCCAAATTCAAACCCTAATAATTAATAACAATTCTAAACCTCTTAAGATAAAAATGAATCAATATTTTTAAGTCCTTAGATATAATCTCTTTAATAACCCAAATATAAAGTTAGATCCTTGAGACCTAAAACAATTCTTGAAGGTGAACATGCTAAGATAAGCAAATCAAGAAATTTTCTATCTATGAATACTTAAGAATGTATCAAATGTAAAAATGAGAAAGGAAGTTTAGCAATAAAGTTATGCTAATGTCTAGATATTTATTACCATATTATTTGTATCTTAGAATATGCTAATCTTCATCCCAAATTAGGACTTAATTTGTTTCGATGCTAGTTTTGCAATGATTATTTCCCAATTTAAATCAATGAAAAGTATATTATTTATAAACTATCAGACTGAGCACCTAGAACTTAAGCAAGAAATAAAAGTTAGCATTTTTAATGAGTTTGTCTATCCTATTTTGCATGGTTACACTAGAAGTGATGGCTCTAGCATTGTTAGAATTAGATCAGATGTATCTAATTTTATTAATAATACTAATAGTTATTGAATTATTAGTTTTATTAATAATTTTCAGTAGGTTTTATCATTTATGTTACTTAATCGAATATGATATAAAAGAATATAAGCTTGGATAAGGATATAATTAATCCTAATTGGAATCCTTCACTCTTAAAGTTGTTAAACAACTCTAATATAAAAGAGCAAAGAGAGTAATATTTGATTAAGTAAAATGATGACTTTATTGTTTATTATTATTACTACTTGTAGAATTTTATAGTCTTTTCTAATTTCTAAATAATCGTTTATTTATTATATTATAATTGCTAAATAAGCTCAACTTTACATAATGAAAACTATGAATATTGGTCCAAAAGTCTTGCTCTAATAGAATTAAATTAGACAACAAGATGATGAAGATGATGTACCTGATGAACCCTCTCCTATATAAATTAAATAAAAAATAATAAAAGTCATCAAATATAATCAACCTAGATTTGATGTCAAAGGTAGGCAAATTTTTAAAGGCACTGGTTATGGAATAGCTTTTGATAATTTTGTCACTGTCTGTGTATTTAATCCTGATGAAGAAGTCCTCTCAATTAAGGACACAATTTCTTAATGTACAAATACTCAAGAATAGGAGAAGTTTCACATCAAATCTAGTAATAATAAAAAAATAGATGATTTCCATAAAGAAAGAATCATAAAATCTATCCTTAAATAGACTAAATCATATCAATGAAAAATAGTTTGAATTAAATTTCTTTATATTTAATGTTTTGTTATCCAAACAATTCTTAAAAATTTATAAGTATATTAAATCATAAATAATCATTTGTTATTTCTACTCAACTATGCTTTCAAATATTCTCTAAAAAAAAAGAATCTAAATCATACTAACAATATAAAAGAGGATTCAATAAAAAATATAACTACCTCTTTAATTCTAACATTATCTTATTACTTCTAAGTCCAAAACTAAAAACAGAAAATTTTGCTATTGTTGATTAAATCGAGAAATTTACTATTGAAAATAATCCTAATTATAAAGAGTAATTTTAAATAATAGACATCCCTTTAATAATTATAATTTATGATTAATCTAGAAATATGACATTAAGTGGCATAGGAATAAAAGAAATATTTAATAATCATTTACAATCATATAAATTAAATATTATATGTCTAATTAACATACTTAATCATACACCTCCTCCATCATATATACACCTATTCCATTGAAACTATCATTTAGTGCATCTAGTTCCAGTAGGTAAAGTTCAAATTCTAACATCCTTGAAGATAGTACTTCAAAATAAGCATCTTCATAAAAATATTCCCGAAGTCCAAGATAAATTTTGTATTTTGTAGTGAATAAACACATATAGACTTGTAAAATTTGAATAAGAAAATCAAGAAAGACCTGAAAACCCTATGACAAGAGATGAGAAATTTAAGGAACTTCAAACCTTATTCTCACCTTTTGATTCTGAATCATATATTACAGAAATTGAACTGTTTGATTGAATCAACAGCCCTTTGATATGTGACTAAAGTATTCATAATAAAGTATATAAATACTCTAACAACAAATAATATTTGCAATCTTCATATAGACATCAATATTATAACATAAAAGATATTCTCTAACTAATAATTCATTATCAGTTAATTTATGAATATTATATTTTGTAAATAATTATAATAATCATTAATAGTTTACATACTCTATCTTGATTCTTGATTTTTAATTTTACTTTTTATAGACATCAGATTAAGATGGATAAATTATATTGATAGCTATATCATTTACTTTTTTATTGATTTTTATTTCAAAATAATTTAAGGATTAATTTATTCTCTTAAATAATTCTACAATTTTATTATCTTAATTGATAATATATTTTAAAAAATGTAAATTTAAACTAATTAAATGAAATATTTAGGTAATAGAATCATATTATTGATTCATATTTATAAATTAAATCTTTTGATTTAATAAATATTTCAATCTTGAGATTCTTCATCTAAATGTTCTTCTACTGTTTTAATAGATTGCGAGTCAAACTTATTTTGTACTTTCACTCCTGCTTATAATTTCTGCCATTTCAATTTGAGTATTTATCTGTTTCTTTCTAAGAGTTCTTATTCATTTTTTTCAAGGGTATTGATACTATCTCTCCAGTTCTAATATTTTAATTTTAACTCTTCAAAAAGATTCACAGGAAGAGTAACATTCTTTATTTCTTTAAGTAAATTTGTAGAGTTATTTATAATCAAGTTAACAAATTAAAGATCAGCTCCTCTTAACATTTTTTATCTCAATTTCAAAAGCTCCCTAAGAATATATAATAAAATTACTCTTAAAAATTATAAATTTTCACTATCAAACTTTCTTGTTGGATATCTACTTTTTTAGTTTAAATATCTTTTAATTAAAGTTTATGAAATTAATAAAATCTTATCTCTTATGGAATTAATTTTTATTATAATAGATTTAGTTTTTTGTGTTCAGATTTAAATTATCTCCATTTCTTTAATAAATTTATTCCATTCATTTTAATTTTCTAAGCTTCTAAAAAGTAGCCTTCCCATTTACTTATACAATCTTAGTATACTATTTAAGAGTTTAAATTTTGAACATTTTAATTAATTTATATTGTAATTAATTTTTCCTCAAAATACCCTTTTATAAATAAGACATCCATTTTATGAATCAATTCTTCTTATAAATTTGGAGATTTCTGGTTAAGACATTAATGTAGCTTTGTATAATATGGATATGTATGGTTTTGACAAAAGATTTACAATAGACTTTCTTTTATTTCATCAGTGAGATTCTGTAAATTTATCATGAATACTATTAGAAGTAAATTACATAGATATTCATAATGTTCAGAATTACATGTTTCAATATAATTTTATAGTTAATCAATAAAGTCTAAAATAATTTCAGGTTTAGTTAATTTAAAAAGAGGCTAATTAAAATATTATTAACAACCTATAATGTCTTAATATTTTAAAGGAATGATTAGTTATGTCTTTCCTTATTAGGCTAAAAGCAACCTTATGGCAATTCTGGTTAAATGATTTATCCATTCATCCAAATACAATTTATCTTCAAAATATTAGCTAAATTCTATAAAGCATTCAAATGAATCTTCAATAATATCGAAATGTTAGCATTCTAAAAATTCTAGATATTTTAAATAATATTATAATTATTCTTTTTCTTTCATTCCTTATAATGTAAATATTGCAAATGGAATATTATCTTATAAGTGTAACAAATTTAATGCTAAAATAATAAAGCCATGTTTTTAATATTAATTATTTAAACCTTATTCGAATAAAAGTATACTTTCATTTCTCAAATAATATTTAATTTATTTATCCATTTTATTGAATCTGAAATTTGTTTATAATAGCCATTTGTAAACTGATCTCATTTCATCAGACTTAGTAAAATGCAAAATTGAAGTCTCATGATCATCAACTGAATTTACAAGATTCTTCTATCTAATTCCATAAGCAATTTTTGAATAATAATCTGTTTGATCATTAGATGGTAAAGTTAAACGAGGAAGTATATTCTCATATTAATATTATAACCTTTATTTTAAGCATTTGAAGAGGTATTTAATTTCTTATTAATCTTACTAATTTTCTAAAGATTAAGTTAATGTAATAATTGGTTTGAGATTACAAAAGTATTATTTAATCAGTTTACCTAAAGACTCAAAAGGAATTGCAATATATTCATAAGCTATATCCATAAATATCATCTGATCATTAACATTTTTTATTAGTTTAGATGTTATATGAATAATACTGTATTAAGAATACTCAATCATTATATCTCCAATGGGTAATGAGAATTTGAATAAGAATTAGAGAGCCTCAATAATATTAGGTTTATTATTAACAAATGCCAATTGATTTATACTGTATTATTACTTTTCAACTAAATCAATAATTAAATTATATTATTAATCTATTTCACATTTTAAAACACCCATACAACAAAACATACATAATATTATTGATTCTAGTTATTTAAGCTTCTCTTAATAAGTCAGATTTTCTTTATCTAATTTTGAATTATTTATTAATTGAATTATATTATCTTAGGTTAATATTCTCTGAGAACAACTCTAAATAGTAATTTCAAATGATTTATCAATATTAATCTGGTTAGATTAATTTGAAAGGAAATATTATTCTACTTAAATGAAATAGTTATATTTAATTAATTAATGCTATTCTTCATCTGTCAACTATTTGTTCTCTCTTTATTCTTTAACTTTTTCAATAAGGATTACCAAATCTTAATAATTATTAAATGATTAACATAATTTAACTGCATTTTAATAATCTAACTAATAAATTATTGTTCTCCAATATCCTAATCCTATTATTTATTTATAACATTCAATTCCGAAACTATTAAAAGAGTGGAGTTATTCTTCATATTTAAAATTTAAATAAATTGGGTTAATTGATTCTAAAATATTAGTGAAAGCTATTTATGCTAGCATAGATTAATCTAATAAACGTTTTCTTTTAAGATTATTACCAATAATCCAATTTTCTATTCTAAAATTGTTTTTTGTAATTGGTGTATATTAGGATGCCAAAGAAACTAAATATCTACCTAGATGTGAAGATAATTTAAACTAATTGCAAACATAAATGCAAAGTTTATAACTTTTAAAATGTTCTAAAACATCTAAAACAAAGAATACAGCATCTATATCAAAATTCTCTAAATCATATAGAAAATTAATCATATGATCTAACTCTTTTTCATCTTAATTTCTAAATGAGAGTAATGCACATTGACTTTTTTAATTTTCTAACAGTATTTTAAATTCATCCTAAAACTGCTAAAATCTTTCAGCTAATTTCAACATTATATTATTTTTCATAAATATATTTAGTCTAGATTTAAGAAGTGGAATATTTGAAGGTTAGTTCATTAACAAAATATTTGAAAATTGTGATTCTACACTTGAAGATGCTATAGATTTAATTAAAGACTTATTATCTGGTTTAATCCATTCATCATCTGGATCAAAAATAGATAAATGATCAAGTGAATCTTCCTTTACAACTTAAAAAGATTAAGAATCCTCGAGAACATCATTTTTATTGTTAATCTATTATGTAATCTAGCTTTAATTAAGAAGTGATGTTTCTACTTAAAAACTTTCAGTTTCATCCATAGGATTATTAAATTATTCCATTTATTATTCCATTTATTATTCTAATAATTCTTCTTTTTCAATATCTTCAATTGTCTCTTTCAAATATTTTGGAATTATAATATTTAGGAACATTAATTTTTCTTAAGAAGTAAACTAATCTTTATTTAAATTTAATTGATCAAGGGAAACATTCCAAAGATTGTATTTATTAAAGCATTCAATAGCCCTTCTAATTTCTCCTATTTCTGAAAATATTTGACCTGCAATCTAATATTACCCTGAAAAATATGCTGATTCAGCCATTTCCGGTTTGCAACCTAATTATTCATATAATTTGAAAGCTTTCTAATAGTTTTTTCCTGAAAAGTAACAAGATGCTGCTCTTTTTAGTAAATTAATTTCTTCAAAGATCTATGCTGCTTAAACGAATAATCCAAAATTATTTGAACTAAGGGTAGCTAAAGTAGCTAAATGATAAGCCATAGATTTCTTTGCTAATTCTATTTCATTAGCTAACATAAAACACTTTTAAGCTTATTCATAATTATTCTATCTTAGCATTCTATATCCCTATTTCTTCCAATTAGCCTTATTATCAATTGAATAGGATAATATAAAGTTGAATTCTTAGATTTATTATTCATGAATTATATCTACGAGATCTAATTCTTCCCAAATCTTTTGGAGGTAAAATCTATTTTAAATAGATTAATCAAATATTATTAATCCTTTTTTTGGACGTGTTATAGCTACATATAACTATTTTAATTCATGTTATAGTGTTAGATTACTTTTGTTTGGATTGTAAGTTTGTAAATTCTACTTTTTATTAGGATTAGGTTGTTTTAATTCTAACTTTGTTAATTCCACTTCATGTTTGCTGATATTTTTGTGTGTTAAGAAATAATTTTAGTTACCTAAAGAAAATAAATACATATATACATTTAGAATTCCACTCATTCTTTTCCTTTTTGATTTTGACAATTTGTAATAATTGAAATAAGTTCCATGCATTTTCATCCTCACTGGCATCAGCAAAAAAGTTAAATAAAATAACATCATCAAATTCTAATCCCTTTGCTTCATAAATAGTTAAAATTATTGCATTTTATAATTCAATTGGAATTTTTAATTTAGAATCTTAATCTTTTACAATAATTACTGAATTATAACCAAATTCCACATTACTTTATTTATTTTTATATTTCTTAAATAAATAATTCAACAGGTCTTAATTATTAATACTTTATATTATAGTAGGTTTTGGTCCTTATTAATTTGATTTTTCTTTTTGTAAAAAATCAAGATAATTTGGGAAAAATATTTCAAGAGCAGTTACTAGAGTATTACCTAATTACAATATTTAATTTGTGGATCTGAAATTATATGATAATTAGATTAGTGTACTTTTTGTTAATTTAATTGATTATTTTTATAATTTTTCCTAATCAAGACAAGTCACAATATCTTAAAATTTGATTCCTATTCCTTTAACAATATTTTAAGCATTATCTCCAGCTAAAAATAATTAAATTTAAGTCATTCTATTAAGAAGAATTAATAAAGCTTTGGGAACATCTTAAAGTTCATCAAGTATAATATAGTGCATAAATTCAATATTATCATAGCAATAGACTTATTAATAATTAATATGATTAATTAAATCTAATATATCATAATAACCATATTTAGATTTTAATTTTTCATATATCAAGAACATTTTATATATCTTCTCACAATTTATACTGCTATTATATTTAAAATTTGAAATATAATTCTCTAATTTAAGATGAAATTTAGGACATTGATAAGATTTTTCATTTCCTTTTATAATTGTAATAATATCTGACCAAACTACCATTGGATCTAATGAATGGAAACTTTATTTTTCATTCCAACTAAATTCTTGTATGATTTTAGGCCAAAAAAAATCTTTAAAGCTTTCTAAAGTAACTTCTTTTAATTTATTATTGTGAAATATAAATTCTTTTGAGTCTATATCATTGAATTCTGAATCTAATTGATCTGAGATATTAGTATTATTAACAGTTTAATTTAGGGAAAGTACTCCAAAATATTCATTATGCCATTAAGCTGATCTATGAATTTGTTCTTTATTTTTAAAGAAAGGGTTAGTTAATTAAGAATCAATTAGAAATAATAATTTTCTGATTGTGAGAAATGCTGGAAAAGATTTAATATCAGAAATTGTTTAAAATTAACCCATCTCTTTTTCATATTAATCAATATCTTCTTCATTTTAATCATCATCATCATTATCTTCAATTTCAAATTAACTTTCATTTTCATCCTCCTTCTCTAATATATCTAGAATCTAAACAGTACTATCATCAAGATTTTCTTTTAATTAATCTGAAAATTTTTAAACTCTGTTTTTTTGTTTTAAAGACTCCTCTACATTTTTGACTAAATTTTAATATTTCTATTTAATTTATTAAGCTAATAAAGGACTGGATGTTAAAAATAATGTTTTCAATTAAATTCCTGTTGATAACTAATCATTATATGATAAATTAATTTTAGAATTAGATTCTTTAACAAGATCCAGATTCTATCTCAACATAAAAATTGCATCAGTGATAAATAATTTCAACAAGGAAATAGTTGTTTTACCAGTTCCACTTCTACCAATTAAAATTGTATTACCTTGTTTAGAAATAGCATCAAATTATTCCATGTTTATTGTGAACTTTTCACTCTTAATATTCTTTAACAAATTCTTATATTATAAAAAATTAGGAGTAAATAAGTATTTTTTCAATAAATAGTAAGATCCTTATAATTCATTCTATATTTATAATCTATTTTCATAATTGATGAAATTTTATTTCTTAATCCATTTTTAATACTAAAAGTTAAATATAAATTAATCGTTTTCAAAATTTTCAAATTTGTAGTATTTGGGAAGAACATAAACTTATTTAATTATCTTATCTTCTGCTTTAGAAGGTTTTTAAGGCTGTTTGATTTCTTACATTAAAGCAAGTTCATCCTATAGAAAAGGATCGCTTTCTAAAATACTTAATTATGATTTAATATAATCATTAACTAAATAAGTTTCCAAAGAGAAGAATACAATAGTATCAACATACATTAGAGTTTGAAGTTGATTTTATGAATTTACAGTAATTTTTTATTTAGGAATTATTTGTATAATTACTTACTCAACTTCTCTATATTGATTGTAGATTTGATAGAATTCTTATTTTTGTATATTACTATACTAGGTGTTCATCCATTTACATCGATATATATGGTATTAAGATAATTGTGAAGTTTCTTAAGGTTATATTTCAAAATCTCCTTATAACACTAATTTGATTAAATTGAAAATATAAGATAAAGATTTTGGAGTATTATGACGATACTTAAGTTGTTCTAAGAAGGTTGCTTATAGATAATTATTGATAATGTACGTGTCATATCAAATTCCCATATTCTATCTGGAAATAATAGATTCAAATCGAATTTAGTCAATATATTTCTTATTGGACTATTAGTTATGGATATTAATGGTAATGGGTTAGCAAACCTATCTCTCTTTTAGGATTTAACATAATATTCTAAAAATTATGGTATAAACTCGGTTATAAAGTTTAATGATTTTAAATCATATTCAGAGCAAAATTTTTCTCCTAAAGTGTGAAGTCTGTTTTCTTCGTATTCAAGCTTTTATCTTTTTTCTCTAGCATTCTCAAATTTGGTTTTCATCTTTTCCTATTAAATAATTCTTTAATATAAACTTGATAATAAATATTATAAATTTGATAGCAATGAAATTCTGATAAAATTACTTCAATAATATAATTTAACAAATTAATGAGTTCCTAAAATGTTACTTGTTTTTAAATTATTATTTTACTTAGTGATTTTAAATGCATAGTTTATATATAAAAGATAGATGTAAATATCATTAATCATTAACTGAATGGAGATTTCAATAATATACTGTTAAAAATGAATATAGAGTATTAGAGCTAGATAAGAATATTTATTTTATTAATTTGTTACGTTTTCTGCATTTTATTCAATCTTTTGGATAAATTAATATATTTATTTTAATCATATTGAATAAGTATTTAAACGTTAAATTTTAAGAATTACATTTGAACAACCCACTTATTACTAATTAAATAAATTAAATGCTTTACTTTTTATTTAAATTATACAATATAACTTATATATATTAAAAATAAATTTCTTTTATAATGGGACTTTTGAAAATAATCAAAAAAACTAAAGAGAGAGAAAAAGAGATGAGACTATTAATTTTGGGATTAGATAATGCAGGAAAGACTACAATACTAAAAAAATTCAATGGGGAAGACATTTCTTAAATTTCTCCTACTTTAGGTTTCAATATAAAAACTCTTAGTTATAATGGATATAAACTCAATTGTTGGGGTAATGTAGTTAATTGATTATAATGATAGATGTTGGTGGTTAATAGACAATAAGATCATATTGGAAGAATTACTTTGAACAGACAGACGGATTAATCTGGGTGGTAGATTCTACTGATAAAGCACGTTTAGATGATTGCAAAAAGGAATTATAAAATTTGTTAAAACAAGAGAAATTGATAGGAGCTACACTATTGATTTTTTGTAATAAATAAGATGTTCCAAAATCATTGAGTTTACAATAAATAAGAGAATACTTAGAATTAGATTTAATCCAGACCAGACATTGGGGTATTATAGCATGTTCAGCAGTAACTGGAGATGGATTATTGGAAGGCATTGATTGGATAGTGACAGATATTTCAAGCAGAATTTTTATGATGAGTTGATAAAATAATTATTATGATTATTGTATTGCTATAATTACTATTTTATGTTAATGCAGATTGGTACCATAGCGCTTTAGCATTCACTTTGGCTGCAAACAATTATGAATAACATTTGGGATAGGATAAACATGTAAGTATTAAACGAAACAGGTTGTTTTAGATTTCTTTACTCCTTGGTGTGTATATTGTCAACATATGGCAGGAGAATTCAATCAAGTTTTTGAACATTACTAAGAAACTAGGCCAGATATTTTGATAGCTAAGATGAATTGTGATGAGTAATAAAATTAGCATATTTGTCATAATTATGGTGTTAATTCATTTCCTACCATCTTATACTTTCCCCCTGGATAAGATAGACCAACTTCATAATTTCAAAATCATAGAAGATATGATTTCTTTGTTTAATGGATTGATTCTTTGGCATAGATGTCAGAATAAACAAATTAGG
Organism: Paramecium biaurelia; assembly: GCA_000733385.1. Classification (NCBI taxonomy): domain Eukaryota; phylum Ciliophora; class Oligohymenophorea; order Peniculida; family Parameciidae; genus Paramecium; species Paramecium biaurelia. The sequence goes on from JPFL01000132.1 coordinate 120,853, forward strand.
AAATATAATAATAGAAAATAGAGAAGACATTGAAGGAATAAGAATAATAGGAATAATAATTAAAAGATATGATGGAATTAGAGAGATAGAAGCAAATTGAATTGGAAGAGAATGAAAAATAAAAGGAAGAAGAGATGAAAATTTCATAATCTATTTAATAATAGATTACAGAAGCAAATACATTTATTGACACAATCAAAGGAATTGAAAATGAAATCTATACTTTACAATAATAAACAGCAGAATTAAACAGTAAAATGAGTCAAATTAAGAAGTTACCAAAAGTCAATATAAATCATGCTTTGGTGTTTGCAGTTATAGGATTCTTTTTTGGAATTGCTATGACTTCATTTGTATGTTTATTTCAAAAAACAAGCAATCAAAATGCAGAAAAAGGGATGTGAGATTATTTCATCATTTATAAAAAACAATATTTTCTCTTATTTGAAATGATTTTATTCTAAAATTTTATATTAAATTTTTATATTTTCTCATTAAATCAAAATGAATAAAAGAATAGCCATTGCAATTCTTTAAGCATATGATGATTAGATAATTGGTATTTCAGTTACACCTGAAGCTATTGCTGTCTAATTATATTTATTTATATAAATTACTCCTTTCAATATCTTTCTACCATTTAAATGTTAAATGGGCCTATTATTGTGTTTAATTGGGAAGAGGGTAGAGTCACCAAGGAAGTCCTAAAATTACTTCAATTAGGCCGAGGAAATTGGTAACGGTTATTAAAATACTACCCAATTAACAGTTTATGAACATGGAAGTGTGGTTAAACTTCCATTATAATGATAATAAGTTGTATCAGACATTTTTGAGAAGAAATCACTAATTTAAGTTAAAAATGAATACTTTAAATCGAAAGAGTCAACTTCTCCAGTAGTATTAGAATCAAACCATGGTTTAAAAGCTTCATAATCGGTAGCACTTGTAGATTCTTAAAACATTACTCCAAATACAGTAAGTTTATTTTTCACTTTATTACAGTCTTATTCACCATCTTGAATAGCCTAGAATGATATTAAACTTACTTGATGAACAAAATGAATTTCTAAGTCATAATATTTCCCATCGATTGTATGTTCTGATGGAGTATGAATATGGAATTATTTGGCATAATAACGGATAACTGAACCTGAGGCGTCGGTTACTTCTATTTCTGAATACTCTCCTTCATATTCTTTGGTATATGGTTCTAAAATAATGCTATTAAATATTACTGTTTGCTTCTTCATATCCTACACCAGCATCTTTGTTTTTGTAATTGATTTTTGGTTGTATAGATTCTTGTGCACTTCCACTCGTTACAATATCTATGGGTGATTAAAAACTTCCCCCACAAGTTACAACAAAATCTTATATAATCTATAGTCATAATACCTGCCCAATTATTAGCGTTAGCATAACTCCATCCAGTAGCACCAAAATCAGCTGCAGAAACACCATCTGCATAGATTGCATCAGGAAGAGAACAATAATCTCTAGTTACTTCATTTGTAGTTGTTTCTGCTGAAATCAACATAGATAACATAGCAAAGAATCCAAATATCATGATTTAAAATTAAATTTAGTGTTAATTAAGTGATCAATTATTTCTTATATATTAATTCAACGCTTAGAAAGAACTTGATTTATTAAAATTAATAATATTTTAAATTTTGTTAATAGCTACCTTCTTATATTGCAACATCTTCAACATTATCATTAAACCTTTTCAATCCATCTTCTCCACTAAAGCCGTTAATGATGTAATAAATTATTATATAATTTTTACATTTTAAACTACTCATAGATTCATTATTTCTTATTTATAGTATATTGCATTTTTAGTATACTCAATCTTCTCGTAAGATTTTCATTTTCTAACTAAATATAACTAATAAACCAATAAGTTCTATAGAATATCCTGTTTCCAAAAAACTTACATTAAAATTGGGATACATCTTATATACTACTTTTTATTTTAAAGCCACCTCCCCTAAGTTTGAATTTTAAAATTTTCTAGATTAATGAATTTATTAAAAGAAACTTAATCTTAGATATAATTATTTCATTTTGTTTCTGAATTTTAATCTATTGTAATTTATATTAATTATAATTCTTAAATTCTACAAAAACAAGCTAAAAATTAGAAATTTTACTTTCAAGTCATACTTGTTTATTAGTTTAAGTATTATAGATGTTAATTCGAATGTTTTAGATATTTTCTTTATTTATATATCTAAATTTGATAAAATTCTCCTAAAGCCTTCAAAACTGTCTTTGAATTATTTAATAATGGGTGTAATTAATTAAATTTAACCAAAATAATTGCTTAAACATAAAATTTTGATTTTAATTTTAATGTTTATATTTTTAGAAATAATTTTTTGATATTACATCATTTTTATGATGGGGTCAAATAATGATATCATATTTTTTTTAATTTAAATACTCAGCATAATCTGTATATAATTTTATTAAATATTAATGAAGATTTAGTTGATTGCATTTAGCCTTTTGGCTTTTGTTTCTTCTACTACTATAGTACCTTTGTCATCAGTATATCAATGTTCGTGCAAAAATGCTATGACTTAGACAGATTGTCTAGCAGCTTATTGTATTTGGGATTCTAACTCAAGTACTTGCTCAAACAAAGCATGCACAGTATTTAGCAAAGAAGATTGTGAAGGTGTTCCGGATCCATTTAATTGTATTTGGAATTACACTACAACTAAGTGTGAAAGTTTTACTAAATGTTCTGATTATACCTTCACAATTGGAAATTCAGGTGATTGTAATGATAAGTTGATTAAATGTCAACCTGATCTTAATACTATTGACAGCACAGCAGCAACAATTAAGTGTAAAGATAGAACTTAAGATGCTGCATTAAGTATTGATGATTGTAACTTATTACCATATGCTAACTGTTATTGGTTTTTAACTCCTGATGGAAAATAATGTTTATAAAATACAACAACATAAAAATGTGAAGCTAAATCAATTACTAAATGTTCTGACTATACAAAAGATAACTGCAATTTCTTAGCTTGTTATATGAATGGTGATGTGTGTACTGAATTGACATGTGCAATCATTCCTTAAGATAAATGCTATGTATTTCTTTCATATGACTCTAAATCAATAATATACTGTTCTTGGAATGGAAGTGCTTGTGTTGATTTAAATGTGTAGGCACTGACTTAAGAATAATGTTTAGAATCTACATATTTTACATATGGATGGAATACAGATACAAAATAATGTGAGATATGTGTAGTTCCTAATTCAGAATCTAGCACAAATGTGATTCTGTATGGATCAATTCTTCTAGCAATGATGTTGATATCATGAATTTGAAATATAAAAAAAAACCTTAACATATATTCATATTATTTCAAAGTGTATAATGTTAAAAATTTCAAATATATTTGTACCTTTCATTTTCTGTAAATGAGGATTAGTAAATATCTATTCCTCCTATTTTACTCTTCTCATCCTACATTGATGCTATTTATGATGGAAGTTGTTATGATTTTTTAAAATTCAAGTTCTATTTTTAAAATAAGTTACATAGTTACATATCTATCAATTTTCTTATCCAAGTGTGTGGCTTGCTAGATAATACATTATTAACTATTATGGTCTAATTAGATGTTAAAAGTAATTAAATATTCAAAGGGAGAACATTATAAAACCTTGGTTTCATGAAAAAATAAAATACATAATATAAATATGATTCCTTAATTAAATTATTTGTAATTTATATAATTTTATTTGTTTTAAGAATTTCTTATAAAAACACAAATGTTGTTTATATATAAGTACTTATGAAAATTTGGATTTTCTAAAATAGACTCTTGAAATCAAAATAAACAATCAAATTTTGTTAACAAAAGAAGATGAATGAAAATTTATTGAATATTTAAGGGTTAAAATTTTCAGGTTCAATAGAAATTACTAGTTACAAAGGACCATGTGCTATTAGGTTTCAAACATTTAGAATTGCTTTTTTGATTAATAGATATAAAAAATAGTTATTACATATATTAATCTAATTTGAATAAACTTAAGAAACTGTTTGATAAAAAAAAATGAAAATCTAAAAATTTTTTATTTAAAAATATTTGATGAGTTTTCAAAGAATCCAATAAATGGCGTTATAAAATTGATGATAAATATAACTATTAAACTTTAGATTCTATTGATTATAAAATTGTGGTAGCTGTTTTTATTATTAATCTCTTTTTTCTGTACCAATTATGATAGCCAGCCTTTTTGTTCAAGTTGAAATTAATATTATAATTGTCTTGAAGGTTGGTAACTATGAGATTTTAGTAGATAAAAAAATAGAAAATAAATGAATAGTTGCTATCAGAGAAACCATAAAGAATGTGAAGTTAGTAATTGTTCCAATGATACAAGTTTAAGCAGTATTTAAATTGACTGTTTTTGTAATAATAAAAATAAATATTTCTATAGTAATTATGATAGATTCAGTAAATTATTAATTTAAAAACAAAAAAAAGAATTCTTATTTATATTTTATAGTAAAGTGATTGTAATTTTATAATATGATAATTTTTATACACAATTAATATTAATATTAATCTACATCAAATTTACTATTCATGAATAATCTTTCCTTATTTTAGTTTATTTAAATTTACATTAATAATAGTTACCTTGCCAATAGCAACTATATTAAATTTCTCCCTCAGTATTATACGACTTAATTGTTCTAAATTCGTATGTATTTCTACACAAACTACACCATCACATTCTAATTCAACTTCAGCTAATTCATTAGAAACTATAGCTCTAGGATATTTCTTTTTAATTGTTTGTGTATCTTCACCATAAATATGATTTAGTTTCTTCACAACAACACCGATCTAGATATAAAGATTATTACCTTTTAAGCACCCAAATGCATCAAATATTAAGATCCCTTTATAATCGGAGTTTGAAGATCTAATGTACTTATCTAACAAACCAATCTATTTGCAACTGGTACATGATATTCAATTTAACTTAACACTGACCCAATATGAATATTTTAGAATTCTGAATCAATGAGTGTTTTAATTTTAATTTCCACAATATCCCCTTCAACACTCTATCTTTCAACCTCTTTCACTTCACAGAAGATTCCTTATGGTAGAATAACATAATTTATATTTTTCTCTAATTAACCTGAATGCAATTTCCCTAATAAACAAGTTCCTCTTAATTTTCCTTCACTTTAATGAAATCTATTTAATATAGTGAATCTGAGTGGCTAATAATAATTTTTATATAAAATATATACCTTATAATCTCCTCTTTGAATAGAAGGTAAATTAAGTATTTCTTAAACTAAAGTTAATCCTTAATACCATTAAATTTTGTGATTATTTTGTATATTTAAACCTTGAAATGCAGATATTGGTATGAATTTAATTTAATTTAGATTATAACCTAATTTAGCTGCTGAGATTTTAATATACTCTTTAGCTTCCTCAAACTATTTTTTATCCCAATCTATCTGATCCATTTTGTTTAATGCAACTATAATTTACTTAATAAGCATAGCACTCATTAATTACAACTTCTCTTTTAGCATACCACTCTTTATACTATTCTCAAAAGCATTTTTTGTAGTATCAATTACTAATATAGCATAATCTGCTTATGCTGCTCCTGCAATTAAATGAGGTGCAAAATCTTGATGTCCAGGAGAATCTAATAGATTGTATTATCTTCCTCCAATCTCAATGGTTTTATAAGCCATATCCATTGTTACTCCTTTTTCCTTCTCTTCTTTAGTCATGTCAGTGGCATAGGCAAGAGCTGAAGAATCCTTTCCCAAATTCTTAGCTTCCTTTTGATTTTTCCTTAATTCTTTCTCATCCAAAGCTTTAAATATTTGGAGTAACTTTCCTGTCAAAGTACTTTTACCTGTGTCAACATGACCTAAAATAACAATGCTAGTAGAAGGATTGCTTTAGACGACATTCTTATATTTGATACTTGGATAAGGTGAATTGAATTCATCAACATTGTATTCAATGTGAAATTAATTCTTTGATTTATCAGTACTATTTGCTTATTTTACCAATTAAGGTAATGGTTAAGGTTACTCCTCCTTCTTTACTGCTTATATTAGTTATTGCTATTTCTTAGCAGTTTAAGGTTTCTGAGGCTATTATTATTTTTATGTCTTTTTAATCTTATTACTTAAATATTCAAATGCTGCATCATGATCTCCATCAGTTTCATATAAAGCATCAATAATTTGTTTACGTGTAAAATCAAGCTGAAATATATCACACAAATTATTGATGACTTCCAATTCACCTATAGAATATTGTAGAAGAAACATTACTTCTAGTGAAATTGTGATCTCCATATTATTCATCATCATCTTATTAGTTATTGTCATCACCATCCTCATAATCATCATCATTATAAGCCCCATGCTTAATCATATTATACACTCCTTAGTGTCTTGACATAAATATTTATTTATTTTAATAGAATCAAACAGATTGTTGAACTTCACCTTATTCAAAATAATTGGTTTCCTCAGTTGTAGTTTCAACTTCTGATTGAGTTGTAGTCTCGACTGTTTATTCAGTTGTTGTCTCTACTGTTTCTTCAGTTGTTTCTACTGTTTCTTCAGTTGTTGTCTCTACAGCCCCACTTTCTTCTTCAGTAGATTCAGCCTCTTCACTCTCTGATTCACTTTCACTTTCTAAATCACCTGACTCTGGTTCCTCTTCAATTACTGGTACTTCAACAGGTGTAGCAACTCCTGTCACTAAATCATCCACATATTATTAGAAATTGTCTTCCTTGTCACCATAGAGGTCAGTTAATGATCTATTGAGGTTCAATATCCATAATACCTTTTATCAAAATCAACAGTTTTATCAAAGACTCCATCTTCAACAAAATCATCTATTCTTATTTTATAGGTTTCTCCAATTTTATTGAAAGCATTTTAATATTCAACAATCAATTAAGCAACTAAATCTTTTTACTCTAAGAATCGAGCTTATCTTGATTCATTATGAATAATTTATTCACTAACATGATTTCTATATTCTTTAGTTTCTTCAATTTTAGCATTAATTCCACTTTCACATGTATCTAATTCCTTTTATCTTTGTTTTACTGTTTCTTCTGGTGAATCTCCCCAAGCCTCATTAAGTTTAGCAACTTCATTCTCATACCATGCAATTTCTTATTTAAGTTAATGTAAATAATCAGCAACTCTAGATGTTGAAAGAATCTAAATAATATTGGTTATATTTACTTCGTCAGTTTAACTTGTATTGATCTTTGCTTTTATTGATTCTTCAATCTAATCAAGCAATTAAAGTAATTCTTATCTAACTGGAGTAATTGCTCTTGATTTGCTTACTGCTTAAAGTGAGTTCAATATTTCATTATCATCAACCTCTCTGCTTAGTGTTTCTAACATCACTGAGAAGTTTTAGATCTCAGCAAATGAACCATAATTTTAAATGGCTCTTCTTAAAAACTCAATTAAATTAAGAATGTATTTGCTTGATTTAATGAAATTCAACCAATTCTTGCTTTATTAGCAACGAAGTTCTTCAAGTACTTCAATTCTACGATTGTCTTTTGTAATTTCATTTCTAAAGTATGAAGTGTCATCTCCATGTAATTCAATTTATTATTTGAGCAAGGCCAAATCGTCAGACATCACCATACAAGTGTTTTAAAGATCATAAAGTTATTACTCTTTTGAAGCTACTTAATCTTTTAATTATTGTTATTCAGCTTCATTTTCTTGAATGACTTGTTCATATTACTATTCTGTTGTAGCAAGAAGTTGTTCTAATAGATCAACACCATCATCTATCACATTTTCTGTTCTTGCTTACAATTCGACCAATAGTTAAGGCGATGTTATGCTTGTACTCAAAGCCAAGCTTAGCAATAATGCTAATACGACTACCTATTTCATCTAAAAATTAATTAATGAGTATCCGTTTTAAAGAATGTAATATATATTTTATTATTCAACATATAAATACATTTACAAACTAACTACAAATATCAAGTTACTTCTTTATAATATATTAAATCTCTTCTATATATATTTAATATTATAATAATCAAATCATTTCATCTTCTCTTTTTATAAACAATATTTACTAAATAGATTTTGAGAATTATTATGTAAATATTAAAACTAATAGGATTTCTTTATTCATTACAATATTTAAATAATCAATATGTTTGACTTTAAATTCCTTTATTAAGAAAAATTATAACAATTTTTAATTATAATATCATTCTTGAATGATCTCATCATTCAAAGACTTGCTTTCCAAATTTTTTAGGTTAGACTTGGCTACCTAAATTTCTTAATTCACCTTATCGATTTCATCTTTGCATTATTTGATTTTGCTCTCTTGCTATAGATATAATATAGAATTCATTTTACCATCATCAAATCATCTAAGAGGCGATTAATTCGTTTTGCATGCTCATGAGTTTTATAGACTATTTCAATTATATCAAATATTTTCACTAGTACATGTTAAAGTTCTTCTGGCTTACTATTTTGTTCTAAAATAGGGTTCTTCAAATTTAACAAGTATTTAGTTTTCTCTCCTTCAAGTGAGGTTATATGAATAACACTTTGATAACCCAATCGATTTTTAAGATCTAAGCCATTATTTTTTTCAAGAACTTATTTCTAAATTCATACAGGTTCTTACTTTAAAATCTGACCAATTATATATTTCAGGATTCTCCTTATAAAATATGAGCATACACCATCTAAAGAGACTGTGAATAGGATTATTATTGTCTTTAGCTGAGATTTTCAACTTTACTAATAAATAAACATTATTATCGTACATAAGTCTGATATCTTTAGAGCATCCGCTACTCCTCTCCTAATGATGGTTTATACCTTAATATTCTATTTTTCATCCTCAATCTCTTGTTTGAACTGAAATTCAGGATTTTCTAGAGTCAACTGTTTTCTCTTTTTTCTCCCCAATTCTATGCTTCTATTAAGCTCCTCTGTCAAACTATTTGTATCTAGATTTTCAAGTGATTAAGTAAACCCTTAGGAATTGACTTCAGTTTTAGCTCTTTATTCAGAATACTCGATTGGAACATTCATTTCTATAAAAATAATTTTATTAAATTATAAATACAGTTAGCCTTAAAAATATTCATTCATTAATATAACCTTAATTGTAATAATTAACGAGATTAAAAAAATGATGTAACACTTATTAGTTGGAAATGTAATAAATTTTTGAGTTCTTTATGATAATTTTTATAGTAAAATATTTAATTTAAAAAAAGTCAATCTCAATGTAAAGCCTTTAAACATAAAATTATCTTTTAAATTGGATTAAATATAATATATGAATAAATCCAAAATAATAAAAATTATTACTTCAAATCCAGTTAAATAATAATTAAAACTTTTTTAGGATATTATTGAATCTATTAAGAAATTAATAAGTAAGAGTATTAAATAATAATAATAATAAAAAAGGGTTAAATTGATTTATGCAATATATGAGATTGAATTTCTGGTAAATATTAATGATACAGAGGAACATAATGTTTAATATTAAATATAATAGTTTAATTACATAAAATGATTATTGATATTATTCATTATGTAATTATTTCGTTCATCTATGTATTCCTCATCTCCGGAAAACTTCTAATAATACCTTCAAAACTAATAGAATAATGAGGAGAAACAACAAAATGTAGCCAATTCCATTAACCTGATTCATAATGATTTCATACCAATACAAAAACTTCCAAAAAGAAGTAAAGCACAGGAGCCTCTTTTAAACAATCATTTTCAGATAAGTATAAGGTAAATCCATAAATTAACAAAGCAAATATGTAGAGAGAAAAACATATACCAAAGACAAGGTAAATCAAATTTATTACAAGATGTTCACCCCTATTTAAATAGAAAAATGAACCTAGGTATCAGACAGATCAAATTATAAACCCCAAAACATATAAATCCATAGAATACTAAATGTGTAAACAAGGCTAAATCCTAATTACATTTCTGATCAATAAACTATGCTTCTAATATGCTTGTAGCACAAATGATGAACATAGAGTAAAAGAATTAGCCTCGTTCACTTTTATTCGGTTCTCTCTTAGCCTCAATTTAATACATTTTTTGATAAATAAGTTTATTTAATAAACTATCAATAAAAGCAGAATATCTTATGAGATAACAAATTAATGATCTAATATAATTATTTATATTTATTAAAATGATAAACCTAACAAATCATTTCTTTTCCTTTTCCTCTTTTTTAGTGGTATTTCTGAAATCTGCATTGAAATTTGGGAAAGACTATTTAACTCCATAACCCCAATTCACATTGTCAATGGGTTCTCTCCATCCAATTTCTGCTGAACTTTCAAATTATAAAATATTCTTACCTTATAATTGGAAATTGGAATTGATCCTTAACTGTATTATGAGTATCCTTCTTATGTGGACAGAATCCCTTATCCTTCTTACATTTTTAACAGTATTCATTCTCTACAATTCCCAATCTATCTAATGGATGCTAACAGTTACGATTAAATATTACAGAATAAGATACAGCTGAACTATTATCTGTCTTTCCTGCATCCTTCTTGAACATTCCAACATAGTTATTATTTTAAGTGAAGTAAGGTTCTAATTTTTCCAAATCTAATTTAGTTTTAGGTGCCAGAATTTTCTTTTCTTTCTATCATATAAACATCAATATATATACAGTGTCTTATTGTCTATAAGTCTCTGTTTATTCTGTTGTTTCATATTTAGATCTTCCACCTTTTTATTATCCTTTAGTTTCTTTAGGCATTTAAATAAAATAATTAATACAAAATAATATTTCTAAGTAATGGCATTAAAATGAAGAAATTCATACACACATTACATTAGAAAAGAATTAAAACTCTTAAACTTATTATACTTACATATATAATAAAATATTTGAAGGTAATTCAAAACGAAATTGTAAATAATATAATAAATGTAAAAGTAAATTCCTGGGAGTAATGGTCATCTTAATGATGATCTTAAATTAAACTAAATTGTTTATTTAGGCGCTCATAATTGTGCAATGTCTAAAAGTTATGGATGGATTTATGCTTAATAAAATGTCACAATTACTGAGCAATTTTAAAAATATGGTGCTCGACACTTTAAAGTACCTCTACATTGGTACTTAAATAATAATGATCCTGAAGTATATAAATAAATATTTTCGAGATAGTTGTTGCTCATGAATCAGATGGGAAATCTAATTGTCAATTGACTTTAATGTAGAGAGCATTAAAAAAACCAGAATCAGCTCATTTGAGATTAAAAGAAATTCTTGATCTCTCTTTCCAAAACCCTAATGAAATTATTATTTTAAAAATTGAAAGTAAACTATTATGCAATAGTGAAAAAAATGGAACTAAAAATTTTGATCCTCAATTAACTAGTATTATATTGCATAGTCTATTACTTGATATTAAAGCAGATCAAAGGGCTATTAGGATTTAAAAAGATGGTGAAATTCCAACTTTAGGTTGGTGTAGAAAAAATCATTAGACTTTATTAATAATTATAGAACCTAAAGAATAAATAGTAGGAGAACTAGCCAAATATACATATTATTCTTATTCATTAAGTGCATAGGTTGATTGGGAAGCAGATCCTTTAAAGGATGTGTAAAATGGTGATATAGCAAGAGGGAAAATAAATGAATAAACTGGTGAAATATTGTCTCCTTTTCTAGAAATTCATTTTTGTCCATAAAATTCATTAAAGTATATTAATACTTAAATAAAACAGACTCGATTCTTAATACAGAGATAAGTACAACTCATATAATCATGTGAGATAGAGATTCTTGTAATATTTTTTTAATTGCATAAAAATGCCAAATTTTTTAGTAGCAGATTTTATTGATTAAGGAAACTTATCAGATATTGTAGATGATGTGAATTTAATAATACACTCTAATGGTATATTCTTGCCAGAATTGTTTTCAGTCTTATGATTATAATGTAAATAATTGATTTTCAATTTAATTTAAGATATGTAATATATATTTTGTGATATATAATTATTAAAATTAGATCTATTTATATCTAAATTAAATTAATTAATCTCATCACATTCAATACAGGATATTATAATATGGCTTGTAACCTAAGACTTTTCAGTAATTTCTATTGATTCATGCATAATTAATTGATAAATATAAACTTAAAATATGGTTATCATTATTAAGTTGCAAATAAAGAAAACAAGATTATGTTTTGAATAAATAAAATTTTAGATTTATATAAAAAGGTTCCAAACTTGATAAAAAATGTTAAGCTCAAATCTACTAATTTTCACTTTTGGCTTCATCTTTGATTTTATTTTAAGAATTCTAAGCAATTACATTGGATTAGAATAATTATTGTCCCTCATATTAAGAATCGAATTCTTGATGGATTTGATTGATTTTATTGTTGTATTCACTTGCAGGAGTATCAACACTTAAAATAAATATTAAAATAAATACTAATAAGAAAAGACTAAAGGTTTAGATTTATCTTATCTCCAATTAACTATGCTTCTATTCACTATTCTACTTAAATGAATCCATGTTGCTCTAGCCTTTTGATTCAATTTTGTACGATTTTTAAGAAGAGGTCCAATATGAGCATTGTTTTAAAGATGAGGATATCTTTCTTTAATTTTATCTCTAACTTCATCTAAAGATTATGCAAATTCTTAAAACTTTTCCTCAAAAAGATTGTAAAAAAGGATTAATAAAAAGAATCCATTCAATATGGCAATTACTACATATCCAGCATAAGTTAATCCAAAGAAATTGATTTATATAGTTCTATAAAGGAAGACACCTACAACTAAGGAGAGAGACAGGACTACAGTTGATAATTGATCTAAAAGATTTAATTTCCTTAGATCATAAGGATTGAAATGAATACTCAATCCATAATAGGCATAAATTACTATAAAGGAGAGAATTCCCTAAAAGAATAATTAATAATAAATACTTTAACTATGATTTCTTCTTAAAAATAACAAATCAAGACACTTATGAGAGAGCGATAGAATATTTTCAAGAATTCCCAATAATATCTATTTCTACTGTATTCATAATAAAAGAAACCCCAAGATTAACGAAATATAATAGAATTCAATTTCATTTATTGTGCACCTTAATAACAAATATACCAGAATGTCACTGGTAATATAAGCAACCAAACAAGCAATCCAGGAACACCAAAACCTGCAATCCATTAATCATGTTTAAAAGTATCATATCGATATGAAACATTAGCCATAATATACATATTTCCAGATATTACCCGACTGGAAATCAGAGTCATAAATTCCATAACATAATTGGGTTGCAACAGTAGAAACAAATAAATAATCATAGTTTATACCTATTAAATCTTAAAATCTGCTTTATATCTTACAACCATAATAATAAGTATGGCTACAATGTAAAAAACTTACATAAGAAATGACCAAATAATACGAAAGTATATTAAATCAATACCCCATGAGTCATCAGCTAAAAAACAATCTAAAGCATTTCCTACTGTCTTTGCTGGCATACTGACAGTATTGACTGTATCAACAGCCCCTGTTGGTATCTCAATTTAAAACCCACTTAGAATAGATAAGATTTAAGTATGATTATTAAAGATCTTTATAAGAACAGCAGCATTAGCACCTGCATTTTAAGATGAAGCCCATCCCAACTGATTGAAAATGTCATAAAGAATGATACTTCTCATTTTTTCTTTGTTTGCATCTACTGTAGTAATTGTAGTATATAAGGTAAAGATTGATAAGAATAAAATCATAATAATATTTCTAGTATTATCTTAACAAGCACCACATTCATATTTGGCAGAGTTACTGTATTTAGTATCCCAAAAAGTACCATGAATATCACATTCTTCACATAAAGCTCCAATAGTTCCTTCTATACACAAATCATTTCCAACATTATATCCTCCAATACAATTAATTATTTTATTTTTGCATATTTCAGCTTGATCATTCAAATGATCAGGTCTCCAATAGTGATATTTTAAACTAATCTTATTTCTTACTGTGTAATTCATAGATCCTTCATCTATTTATTTACAAATTCCCTTGTACATCAATACATATTAACCAATTGGACAAGGATTACATGAACCCTATTATGGATTATATGCTTCCCCACGATCACATTCAACAGATCTCACTCTAGCTTACAGTGTATATCCAGTATCGAATCCCATTAATTAATATGGATATTCAGTATAATAATGAGGAATATTGACTAGAGAACTGTTTAAAATAATATCTAATGTAACATTTTGATAAGGGTCAAATAAAATTTAGAGGTTAGAGTAAACAAATCCTTATTGATCTAAATTGAAAATTCTGAGAGATTCACCTTAAATAGATTTACTAATATTAGACTATAAAATTGCTTAAGCTTCAAATTAATATTTCATGATCGCATTATTCTAATCTAAATAAACTAATAAAACTGTCTGATTTTCAAAATCTTACATTAACTAACCACTCTTGATGACTAGAGGATAATGTAACCATCCAGTATTATTATTGAGATTACTTGAATTTTGTAATTCCCCATTAATAAGTATACCTAAATGAGTAGGATATCCAGCTACATCATTTCCATATAAAGAAGCATAATTCTACAACATAGTATTTCCAGTCTTATTCCACAAATTGATTCCACTCTCTTTCACTCTTATAGCTCCACCTATACTTGCATTATTCCTGAAAAACACACTTGTAGCAATATTGATCCTTTGATACACAACTCTATCCTTTTTTGGTAATGCTTCATAATAAATACATCCTCCTTACCCACTTACTATAGCTTATGTACAATAAGTATTAGTGATATTGGCTGTCAATCCATAAATTGAGAGACCACCTCCATGAACTGCCTTAATTTCTTGGATATTCATTGAATCCACTACAACATGGGCCAGATATGATGGAGTTGGCACTCTATAATTAAAATCTTCAGGTAAACTCTCATCTTATAAAAGTCTTCTTCTTCTACTTTTCAAACCAGTCTGTTTCAAAATGTTTTCTAATGTAAGTGCTGATGTATAATTAATATTGATTCTGTTATCTTCATTTGTTAATATTGTTTAATATTATGCTGATGATACCATATAGCATCCATAGTATCCAGCCTATACATTAGAACATCTGCACACACTCATTTAAACTAAAGA
This sequence comes from Paramecium biaurelia, assembly GCA_000733385.1. Classification (NCBI taxonomy): domain Eukaryota; phylum Ciliophora; class Oligohymenophorea; order Peniculida; family Parameciidae; genus Paramecium; species Paramecium biaurelia. Next base: position 136,156 of record JPFL01000132.1, read on the forward strand.
TCTAAGATCACTATTAGATACTCTCATCACCTAAACCAATCCTCCATAACATTCTTGACATTTTACTCTATTTATAAACAAATTCCTTAATAATAATGGTGTATTTTTTGTTATCTGATCTATCAACATCATTGCTGGATTTATAACGTATTCTGGAAAATCAACTCGAGATAATAAAATCTTACAATAGGCATTCTACTCATTTGTGAGTTTAATATCATAACAACTCACACTAACATTCATAGATGAAATGTTACGAAATTGTATTGAATCTATTATTACAGGATTCATCAATGGTTCAAGTATTTCTATATATGGTCTGTATGATAATATTCCATGTTATGATTCTATAGTATTTATTCTCACTAGACTAGGATTGACAAGTGATATCAAACCATAAAAATAAAGTCCCTCACTGAAAATATTTTGTAGATCAAATTAACCATTATCCTATTCAAAAGCAGCTAATCTCTTTATAAAAAGAAACTCTTCTATTATCTGAATGTTACTTAAATTACTAAAGAAATCAAGAGCATTTGAATAATTACCGGATACTTTAATACCTGATAATCTTGTCTTCTAAATCTACTATGTTCTATCATCAAACTTGATTTTTATTGAAGTGCCACTTAATCCATAACAATTAGAAATTATAGAATTTGAGAATGTGAATAATTATGATCTATCTGATGCTGTTAAATAAATTCCTCCTCCATCTGCTCTAACAATACAATTACTCAATTCCATATTATTCAATGATAAATTCAATGAAGAATATGTGGAATCTATATATATGCAACCACCTCTAGAAACTACTGCCCCATTTATTGGAGTGAAAGCATTCTTAATGATAGTATTATTCATATAACCTTAACCTTCCTTTAATGTTTTTAAATAGATAGCACCACCAACTTTACCAGTAGAATTGGTAAATTAAGAATTTAACAATTGAATATTGTATCCAGCCATAAAAATATGTCCACCTTCTGCTACTTAATTTATATCATATGTAAATGGATCTTGATTATCCAATAAAGCTGGATCATAATTACTATTAATCATTGTGATATTATTAACAATTTAATTTCCACATTCTAAATATAAAACTGCTCCAAATCCACTCACATAATTATTTTTCCAAAAGGAATTCTATAATTTTAAAGTTCCAACAATACTCCTAATCAAAAATGTAGGGTTGCTAGGTCTCAAAGTTCCTTTCAAGTAGGAAGCTGAATAATGTCTATTCTTTTCAAAATAAAGATTCAATATTGATACACTTTATTCTTAGGTTGAATCAATCAATATAGCACTAGATGGAACAGCCAAAACTGTTGTTGTTAAAGTACATAATTATACAAAAACATTTTCAATAGTAATCTATTCATGAAATGTATCACTACTTGTATTATAAACAAGATTACTCCAAGATGATATCCCTACAAATGAATTATCAATGCCATTCAAATTTAAGAGATCAATATTAATTAATCTAACAATTCTGTAAAAATTATTAAAGAATACACAATAATTATTACGTATAGTCATACCTTCATTCTGAGAACATATCAAATCTATAAATGTAATTTCTTAAATTTGATCTGTATAAAAAATAGTTAGATTAGCATTCTCTATACTATGGAAATTCTCAACTTATAATGTTTATGACTTTTAAACTTGAATAGCAGCACTAGTTGCAGCTTCAATAATAGTTTCATTAAACCCATAAGTCTTAATCTTTTAAATGTTAATGTTTTTCATACTAATATTCAATGGTAATTCATAATCATTTTTAATTGCTGTTAATAACATTATACAAGCAGGATAAAGACAACTGATCTCAACAAATTCCATATCTTAAAAGTTAAGTTTTAAACCAGAGAATTCTGGATCATTAGGTCTGATTGTAAAAGAGTCAAATTAAGTTTCAATTATTTTTCCAAAATATGTAAAAGTAGTATTGTAAACATAAACTCTACTTATATCAATTGTTGTGATATAAAAAAGGGATGTATAATTAACTCTGCTGTTGGTCATCTCAAAACCAGAAACAGAAATTTTTTACATTGTTTGAAAGTTCATAATACCTCTTGAATTATTGTATTCAATATTACGCATATATAAATTGTCTACTAAAATCATACCTGTAGGTGTGTGTGTGACTTATGTACTTAAGAATGCACCATCATTTATAAAGTAAGCGTCATTAAAAAATACATTTTTTAATAAAATTTTGCTGTTCCATTCTGGCTGAGTTATCAAGGTTATATCTTATAATTCAAATATGGCTTGATTTTCAATAGAGAAATCTAAAAATTGTACATTTTCTAATTTTATATTAAAATATGGTAATTTAACATCATCATTATATGTAAAACCAAAAGGTTTGGCTTAAAAAGCAGCTTCGCTTCCTATTAAATAATTTTGTGATATGATCAATACATTATAAAATTAAATATCATATGTATTAAGAAGTACAGTGTAAAAAGGTTTGTATTTTTTTAAGCCTTGAGATTTCTCACTATAAGGGGTAGTATATTACAAGGATTGATAATGGTCTTATGCAAGTCCATTGCCAATTTTAACATTCTCTAAGATTAGTTTAGATCCATCATTTTTGATGAATTCAAATCCAAATGGTTTTTCATACTTTTATATATTAGAGTACATATTTAATTGGTCTAAATCAGTAGCTGGTAAAATCTCAATCTAACTTAATTTAACAGTTGTAAAATATTCAAAATAAATAGTATTTTGTACATACCATTAAATCTTTTTTGTTTCTGGTGCACCATTTACTGATATATGAAGTTCAATTTCTTATAATGTAAATACATTTCTTCTAAAATTGGTTGTAAAATATGTATTTTTTTAGAAATAACATTTATTATTTTTTGGATCAGTATCATACTGAAATTTTAGATTAATGATTAATTTACTAACAACTTGTTCATTATAGTTAGTATATAATTACTCTCTTTATGTAATAGCTATTTTATCTTCTAAATTAAAAATAGTTGTTTTTTAAGTGATGTCTCCAAATTAAGAATTAATTTTCCATTTGTTATCAACATCATCTTCATAATGAGTGCAATCTGCTTCTATTTCAATTATATCAAAACGTACACATTCATTTATTCCACCTAGTTTTTCAACACATCTCCCCAATTAATTATCCAAATAATATGATGTACTAGATTCACAAATAAAAGCCAATCTTGAATATTCTTCATACTTTTAATTTGTAGGATTAAAAAACTTATTAACCAAAGCAATTTCATCAACTGTTCTAATTCTGCATCCAACAGTAAATTATGGACATTCTATACAATCAGAATCATCAAGTGAAGCTGATCTTGCTATTGAACTAGACAATTAAGTATAGTCACATTGATCACAATAACCGTGACTACCTTTGGCAGAAAATCCTTTGCAAGCTTATCCTCCCTTCTCACAATATCTGAGTTCATCATTCAAAAATGGACCTCTCTCAATATCCCCTGCTGTACAAGTATAACAATATGGACCATAAACATCTGATTCACCATCATCTTTATATAAATAGTATTCAGTTCTATGTATACTAAGTAATGAAAATCTGTAGCATTCTTTACAAAATCCATTGGATGAACAAGGAAGGCATTTACCACTTACAATATCAACATAAAAACCCTCTAAACAATATAAACATCTGTAACTATCATTAATGAATAAACAAGATTAACAAAGATAATCTTGTAGTTTTTCTTAGCATGTTCTTTCACATTCCCAATTTCCTGTAACTTCTGATAAGAATAAAGTATATTTCACATCACATCTTCTACATTATGGAGTTGTACCATCTTGAAATGTTAAACATCCATTAGTAGGTAAATAGGGAGTACATCCAAGGCCATCTGAACTCAAGATAAAGTTATCATAACATAATAAACATTTTTCAAATGCAAATCCATCTTTTTCTAATGGTTAAAAGTCTGGATTTAAAGTAGAAAATGAAATATCTACTCCGGAAGAAGGATCACCAACCATATGACAAAGTTTACAATTTGGAATTGTACAATCAGCACACCCTTTTCCTGCTCCTAAGAACGTCTATTGATAGTTTTCACATTCTCTACATCTTAATACATACTAAGATTCTATTGTATCTATAATTTCAATAACTGTATTCTTATTTCTAGTGGGACTATAATATATTTAATTTGAAATTTACTAATTATCTGATGTTAAAGTATATGAAACATATTCACAACTTTTGCAAGAAGTTCCACATCTAATACAAGTTAATTTATTTAATGCAGGTATATAAGTATTTTAGGTTGTGCTTGCACATTCAGTACATCTCTACAATATCCCAAGAGATGCTAATTTAGTATAAGCATTGCTGGTTGGTTGACTGTTAGATGGTAAAATTAACTCAATATAATTATTATAAGCATCCCATGGTTCAGTGTTTAAATTGACTTCATTATTTCCAAAAAAGCATTCATTACATCCACTAAAACATGGAATGCATTGACTATTAGTTTAAGGACTATTTAAAGTTAGTCTTGTAGTAAATAAACTAAATCCTTTATTGCATATTAAACAATCTTTCTTTGTATTTACTGTGACTTTCCCATCACTATCTATCATTCTTAATATATTGATTTCACAAGATTGGCAGTTTTCAGGGCAAGAATCACATCCACTAGTTACTTCATTGTATGCGAACCCTTAATTTTAAATTTTGAAATACCATCTGCACATTCAATAAAAAGATTGTTTACATCATACTAATATTGTAACGATACAGAGAAACATGTTTAACTCTTGGATTTACAAAACCGAGCACAACCCTCACACATTGAAGTAGTATACTTAATATGAATTTATTAAATACTTCTTTAGTACCAGATTCAATTACATAAAACAACTGTATTGCACTTCTATTAACCTTGTGAAATACAGAAGTATCAGACATTGTTTTTGCCTTATAATCGTATGTGCATAATCTAGTCTAATCCCAAGTCTAACTATTGTCAAAACAATCACCGCAATATAAATTGCTTTTATCATGGAACCCATTATATGGACTATTAAATAGTCAATATTGCATTTACCATTATATGCATATTTTGGTGCCTTTTTTCAAACCTAATTCCAAGTTATCTTAAGGTAATTTGAATAAAAATGTCTAAGTTTCACATAATTTACAATTTCCGTTTTCATAATTGAGACACTTCTCAAAAATTGTATTTTTTACTAGTGGAGTTCCCTTAATTGTTTGTGTTGTAAGAAATGTTAAACAACTCAGAATAACTATGTTTAAATAATTCATTTTGAGTGTATTGTATTAAAATTACTGATTAATAAATATTGCTATCTGAATTTAAAATCATCATAATCTTTTTTAAGACATAATTTAAAATATACATTATGATACTTATAATAATTTTTATTTTGTAAAATAAAATATTTCGTACATCATAATTATTTCAAAGTTCAAAAAAACAACTAAAAAATGCATTATAATATTAAATTCTAGTTTTTAATAATTTCTCTAAAGTACTTTATTTTGCATTAATATTTTAATTTCATATATTGAATATCTCACTATGTACAATATTGAAACGAAGAAAAAGTGATAAAGAATTCTTCTTCCATTTTCATATCCATAGTAAAATATCAATATAAAAATTTTACTTCAAATTTAGTAATTCATTTAAAATTTTTCATATAAAATGTTAAGTATAAAATTTCAAATTATCAAAATTAATAATATTGTCATATATTGTTTATTTAAATGTTAATTCAATATACTAATTAACATCGGTTATCTTAGACAATGAAAGAGTACTTTCATAATATTATCTATGCTAGGATTAGGTTTTGATTCTTAGAACGAGACATTTACATTATATCTATACTAATGGACAAAATATACAGTTTGATAATGTGCATTAATTCCTTCTCTTAATTTTCCAAAACCTAATCATTTTTAAGCCTAATTATCATATTATTTAATTTATCAAGCCTGTATTTTTTTAATGATATTTCCTTAATTTTAATTGTAGAAACAATATTGTTCTTATCTATTACTTTCAATTGGTATTCAAAAATTATTTATTCTAGATGTTAATTTTAGTAATTATGAAAATTAAGTTAAATCATTTTATTAAATTAAAGATACAATTCTTTGAAATTAGATATGATAATTACGAATTAGTATAAATTTAGAATAAGAATTTAAAATGAATAATTAAAAACACTAATCTCAACTGAAATCTTTTAATTAATTCTTTAGGAAGACAAATTATAAAAATTAACTATTATTATTTATTTTATTAATAACAACTCTATATATTGATGTTTGAACAAGATTATATAGAGTAAGATTGATTATATCAGAATTAATTTGCAAGAAATAAATTATTAAAATTGCCATATGATGAATCGAAATACTAAAAAGCATCAAACCCACTTATAAACAAATGCCCATGAGCATCTTCAATTAGGAACTATTATTGCAGATAAATTTATTTTATTGGAGAAGGTTGGACAAGGCAGCTTTGGATATATTTTTAAAACAGAGAATAGTGAAACAAAAGAGATAGTAGCAACTAAATTTGAGAAGAGAGAGAATAGAAGTAATGGTACATCAAGCATGTTAGTTAGAGAAATCAAAGTATTGTTAGAATTAAGTGGGGTGGAAGGTATCCTAAATTATTATATAATTATAAAGGTTTCCCATAGATTCAATATTATGGAAGAGACGACTATTATAATTATTGCATGATCACATATTTGGGTCATAATTTAGAATATCTATTCAGAAGATGCAAAGGATTTTCATAATTATCTTGTCTTAAATTATCTCTTTAATTAATTGAAAGATTGGAATCTCTACATAACAAAAATATTATTCATAGAGATTTAAAACCTGAAAATATGGTGATCGGATATATTGACACGCACATTGTCTATCTAATTGATTTTGGATTAGCTAAATATTTTAAGGATACTAATGGATAACATATACCTAAATCTGATAAAAAAGGAATCATAGGTACTGCTAGATACGCAAGTATAGCAGCACATTAAGGATTTGAATAATCTAGAAAAGATGATTTAGAGAGCTTAGCCTATGTGTTAATTTATTTAAACAAAGGAAAGCTTCCATGGATGAATCTCTAAATTACTGACAAACATGAAAAGTATAAGACAATCTAAGATATGAAGAAAAATGTCAAATTAGAAGTATTAACAGAAGGACTTCATTAATGCTATTTACTATTATTGTAACATGCAAAATCAAGAGAATTTTCAGAATCACCTAATTATGCATTTCTTAAAGATTAATTTAGAAAAGCTATCTCTGAAAAAGAGTGTGAAGAATCATTTTATATGTTTGATTGGGAAAAATTAGCAGAAGTGAAAAATAAAAAACAGTTACCTTCAAATAAAATTACAAATCCTCCTGTTGTTCGAAGTACCATTAAAAGATCCTTAGCTGTTGTAGATTATCCTAAAAAGTAAATTTCTACTAATTTAGTCATTCCTGAACCAGAAACTCTTGAAAATAGGAGTCGAAATGTAAATTTATTAATTATTAATTTAGGGAGTTAGTATGCATACATAAGGAACCTCTAAAATGATAAATTATCAACCAAGTCAAAAAAATATAGTTGAAGTTGATAAATATAGAAGATTTATGGAATAATAATTACCAAGAGTCTAAAGGAAAAGTCAAACAGTAGTATAAAAATAATAATAAGCATTTTGTAAAGAGACTAGTAAACATATTCATGAAAGAAAGAAGACTATCGAGTAAGTAGAATAAGAGTTTGAATAATTTAATGATCTAGATCTATTAGGTTAGGATAATGCAAACTTACACTTCAATAATATTGAAGCTTTCTATTTCAAACATTAATTATATCATTGATTTTTTAATTAATTGATTTAAACATTTTTCTGATTATTTAATATGTATATATTTCTATCTAAATTAATTGTATTTATATATATATATATTCAATCATTGTTTATTATTTTAATTCATGCTATTTTTCATTTCTCTTAGTAGTTCTTTGTTCCAATCTAGTGAATATGACTTGAATGAGAACTTCAAAAACTTTTCTAATTTCTCATTTAATTTAAAATAAGTCAACATTCTTAGAAAATAAAATTTCATCTTCTTTTCATTATGCTCTAATCTAAAACGAAACTAAATATATTATTCATATTTTATTATTACCTTAAACATATCAAAATCATCAACTAGAAATTTATTCAATTTGTTAATTTCATCTTCACATCCTTAGTAATAATGATATTTAAAAAAATATTAACAAAATATTTATTAAGACATTTTATGTTAATGTAGTGTCTTTAAATTTATTATTGAATTATGTTTCAACAATTTTCTCCATTTCTAATAGTCTATAAATTCCTAATTTTTAAACAAAATTGAATCAAGGTTATCATCCTCAACCAACTTGTTAATAGTTGATGAAGATTTAGTCAATTCTTCAATATATTTTTAATCTAATAATTCAAAAATATTTAAGGCTTATAACACTTGCTTATAAAATACTCTCAATAATAAAAAAAAAATACCTTTATGGAACAAAATAACTTAATAAACTTATGTGAATGTTATATGTGTAATTTGGAATTGCAAGATATTTAAAAATTTATTCTAAACCATCCCTTTTTGAATAAACAGTCTTGGATCTATAAACAGCTTAATCTGAATATGCTGATGTAATCAATATTAGATTGCAATCATATAATTCTTGTTTTTTATATTCGCTACTTAAATATTTCATTTTAATGCAATTTGATGATATTCCATTAGCCACTGATAATCCGAAAAGTGGCATCACCATAAACTTATCGAATATTAAATCATTTTCATTTTAAAGTTAATAATGAGTAGTCATAAATAACTTATTCATTTTTTTTGGTTGATAAACCTTTTGTAAAATATGAGCACTTTCAGATATTTATTTCATAATATTTAAAATATTTATTAAAAGTGTATTTTTCAAGTTTGCAAAATCTTGAATACTCTCCTATTTAAATAAAATTGCTTAATAAATGAAAACACTTCTAACCCTAACAAATCATTGAATTCCTATAAGTTTCTTAATTCATTTAGTAATAATTTTTAAAAAATTGATAATGATGAATACAAGAAATTATAAAAAAGATGTATCAGATTAAGGCTCTATGAAAGGATAAACAAATTAAAACTTTGGATATACTTAACCTCAATAATTTTAAGATGGAATTTCTAGAATTTAAGAAGAGATGATGGATCCTAGAAATATTTAACCTGATTCTATGTTTGTGAATTTTAGTGGAGTTCTTGAATGTGGTGAAGTAAAATTGTTATTTTATAAATTAGTGTGAAGATGAAGAATCATTAAGAATAGAATATGCTGTTAAATATGGACTAGATGATTGGACATATTTGAAAACTAGTGTATGAATTAAAAATAAAATTAGAATAATGCTGATGATGCAGAACCAAGTGGAATATCTTAATTGAGCACTTCAAGAAATTTACACTCTAGAAATATTGTTTGGAATTTCCCTTTTGAATGCAATTTTCAAACTAAAAATATTTTCGGATGGCCTCAGGTTGTAGTAAGACTTTCAGGTCCTGATTTCATGGGAAGGAGTGTAGCTAAAGGGTATGGATCTGTTCATGTTCCAACTTAACCAGGATAGTATAAATTTCTGAATATTCTTCTAGTCATGAAAGAGTTATTCGAATATTCAAACCACTACCAATATCTGGATTCACAGGATTTTTGGGTTATTTGTTAGGAAACACAGCTGAGCTCAAAAACTTCGATAAAGTTATTTCCTCAGGTGAAGGAAGAGAAGTTACTAGAGTAAAATCTGTAGGATATGTAAAAGTTAAGTTTCATGTAACATTAGTAAATTTTGATAAATTTGGTTATTTATGAAAAATTGCATAAATAAATTTATTAATTGTTATTGTTGTTATTATTATTGTGAATGAATGTATGATATTTCAATTTAGATCTCTATATTTAAAGAGATAATTGGTCCTAATATTCGTTTTAATATTATAAGCGACGTAATAAAACAATTAAATTTAATTTAAAGTTTTTTTAATTATTATAACATGTCTTTCATATTTTCAAGAATGACAATATATTTATAAAATAAAATATTTTCATCTATTATTGAAATAACATTATCATTACCAGTTTAATAATCATTTTCAAGAAATTAGCAATTAATAGGTTCTTTTCTTTTAAGTTTTTTCTATCTATCAAATAAAGAGTGAATTTTGATATAAAATGAAACCTATAATTATTTTATTAAAATATGAACTCATAAAATGACCCAGAAAGGTAGGGCTTAGATGAACAAGGATCTGGAGAAATATTTGTACCAGCTTAAGTTGTGAACAATTTTAATCAAATGGTTGCTGAACCTCATCCTGTATTTTAATAATATTGATAATAGCTACAGTTATAATCTGATAGATCTGTTAAGCCTACTTCAGAAAATAATGGTCCAAATTAAGCACCTTTAGTAAATAGATTAATATATGTAGTTAACTGAGAAATAGTAAGCTTAACCATTAATTAAAAAGGCTGATCCTGGTTCTGAAGAAACAAAAAGGATTCCCAAACCTATATAAGGGTCTGCTAATCACAGTTAAGATGATATCTCAGTTAAGAGTTCAGGAGGAACTAAATCTCCTCATTAATGTACATATATGTAATAATGAATCAGAAGCTCAATAGAAACGCATTAAAAGAATGAACAGCAGAGTCAAGAGTAGACATTCTCAATAAAAGCAACAATCAGATTTATCAAAAAGTATATAGAAAATCACAGAAAACATACTTTTTTCCATAATTATGGCAATTGTTACTATATATGCTTTATTCGGAGATGATATTAGGATATTATCAGTAGATAAATAGGGAGATGATGTATTCTTTGTTTTAACTGTGATATGCATGGTTGCTTTTATTATAGAAATTTCACTAACAAGTATTGCTAAACCAGAATACATATTGAATGTAAATATAACATCAATTTTTTAGTTTTATTTTATCTTAGATGTTATATCAACATTAACTATGATATTAGATTTAGGTTGGATAACAGATACCTGGTACTCAGGAGATTTAACTAGTGCATCATAAATTAAATCAATTGGAACTGCATCTAGGGCAGCAAGAAAAGCAGCAAGAGTTATTAGAGTTATAAGGTTAGTGAGATTAGTCAAACTCTACAAGCATGCTCGATAGTAAATGGAGAGAGAGTAATAAAGAAAATTACTTTAAGATTTATTAAGATAAGCTTAATAAAGTAAGACTTAAGATTAACAATAATAATAATAATAACAATAACAATAATACTAATAGCAATATTAATAATAAATATAAAATTTACCAATCTAATAAAATATACCCTAGAATGATGAATCGAGAAACTCCTAACAAGATATTGATGCTGCTAAGACTCCAGATAGAAACTCTAATTCTCAAATGAAATCATCTTAAGTGTCCTCTTAAGCAGAAAATTAAATTAAAGAATCTATGGTCGGAGCATAATTATCAGATCTAGTTATGAGAAGAGTGATAACAATTATTTTAGCCATTCTAATAAGCATTCCTGTTCTTTCCTTAGNTACCTATTAAGAAACAATTAGTAGCTATGATTCAGGAATTTATAGAATCTATTAA
>JPFL01000133.1:0-15769 GCA_000733385.1 Paramecium biaurelia
TAAAAAATACATTCTTAAATTTTAGAACATGCCACTTAAATAATTGATGGTGAAGTAGATATAAGTGATTTCATCATATAATACCATGAATTAGTATTTTATGAGCAAATAGCATCAGGAGGATCAGGAGTAGTATATCGTGGAAAGTATAAAAATGAAATAGTGGCAATTAAGGATATTGATATAAATGAAAAGGATGAATAAAAGATGAAAGAATACAAAAGAGAAATAGTTACTTTGGTGAAAGTGAGGCATCATTAGAATTTAGTGTGTTTAATAGGGATTACTTTCAATTAAAATAAATTATATATAATCACAGAATTCTGTTCAGGTGGTTCACTTTTTGATTTAATTCATAGAAATAGAGAGACTCAGATTGATGAATTAACAAAATTGAAACTAAGTTTATTTATAGCTGAAGGAATGGCTTATATTCATAAATTAGGATTTATGCATAGAGATTTAAAATCATTAAAGTAAAAACTAATTAAATTGATAGTATTTTGTTAGATCAACCATTTAGTGCTGACTCAAATATTAAGATTGCAGATTTTGGTTTGGCCAGAACAGCGTTGGAAAAGACTGAGTGGATGACTGCTGTTGTTGGAACATTTGTATGTATATTAATTAGAAATTAGCACTGGATGGCTCCTGAAGTGTTTAGAGGTGAAATGTATACAAACAAAGCTGATGTATATTCTTATGGAGTATCAATTAATAATATAATAATAGATTGTTTTATATGAAATATTTTCAAGATAGATTCCTTATATGAATATAGCCAATCCAATGTAAATTATGAAGGCTGTGACTGAGTAGAATTAAAGACCTGATCTCTAATTTGAATGTTAATAAGAGATGAAAAAATTAATGACTTAATGTTGGCATACTAATCCCGATCAAAGACCTACATTCGAATAAATAATCCAAAGTTTACAAAGTTTATGAAAGAATTCCAATTATTAATAAATGAATTAAATTTAATATCTTTTATTAAAATATGTCAATCAAGTTATACGGTCCATCAGCTAATCCCAGACTCTGTCAAGTTCATCTTGTAGCAGATCTCCTTGATATTCCAGTTGAAATAGTTGAAATTGAATATGATCAATATGAATCAAAGGAACATGTAGCAAGAAACCCATTTGCCTAAGTTCCTGTCATAGAAACAACTGATGGATTTTTATATGAGAGTAATGCTATCTGTAGATACCTTGCAAGGTTAAAATAAGAATCAGGATTCTATGGGTATGATGTTTAGAATTATTTGAAGTGCAAATCCATTTTAATAATCATAGGTTGATCAATGGATTGATTGGACAGTAAATGAATTAGATCCAAATTTTATGACTACATTCCCTTAAATATGGGGACATTTTCCACCAAATGAGGATACATACAAAACTGCAAAAAATATCATTAATGAGAAACTAAAATAATTAGAGAGTCATTTCAAGAATTCTCCATATTTAGTTGGGGATAGATTAACAATTGCTGATATTATACTCATTGTAAGAGTTGCTCCATTTTTCATTTTAATGATTGATGAGAAAACCAGAAAATCATACCCTTCTCTTATGAAATGGTTCACAGTTGTAACTGAACTTCCTCAATTCAAAAAAGTATAGAAACATATTTAAATTTATAGATATTCGGAAGAGTTAGAATCTGCAAAGTTGCCTTCCCATTACCTAAATAAAAAGAACAAATTAAGGAAGAAAAATAAAAGGATTAAAAAGAAAAAGAAGAAAAAGAGTAAAAGCCAAAAGAAGAAAAACAAAAACAAAAGGAATAAAAACCAAAAGATGAAAAACCAAAATAAAAAGAATAAAAACCAAAAGAATAATAAAAAGAATAGGAAGATGATGAACCTGCAGGAGAAAAGAAAAAGAATCCTTTAGATTTACTTCCCCCATCTCCATTCAATATTGATGATTATAAAAGAGCCTTCTTTTTGGAAAAAGATATTGCAAAAAATATTGAATCTCTCTTTACTTCAGTTGATATTCAAGGATGGTCTTTATGGATTGTCACCTATAATAAATCTTAAAATGAAGGCAAATAACTTATTTTAACAAATAATTTAATGAAAGGATTTATTAATTAAAGATTGGATTAAAATTTCAGAAAATACTCTTTTGCTATTCATGGTGTTTATGGTGATGAACCAAATTTTGAAATTAGAGGAGCTTGGATTTGGAGAGGAACTGAAGTCCCATTAGAATGGGTAATAATTATAATTAATCAATTCTTAGAAAGATCATGTTGCTTATGATTATCATGTTTTCAGAAGAATCGATATTAACAATGAATAAGATAAGAAGGATTTCAAAGAATTCTGGGTGAATTAAGAAGAAGATGTATCAAAAGTTGGTGGTTTCACAGCTAGAAGCTTGATGTATTTCAGATGATAATCTATTATTCATAGAATAATAATATTAATTGTAATATAGTAATTTTAAATTATGAATTCTCTAATATTGATTCATCTAAAATTAATGTATATGAATCTTTATAAATTATATAATAAATTGTCATTTAGATGAATAAGTTTATTTAAATTTATATTTTATTCAAATTCTTAAATTCTAAAGTGAAAAAGTATATTTTCTATATTTTTGGATTATATTTCTTTTTGAAATATTCATTCTTTAATGAATATCAAAAAGAAATACATATTTTTGTTAAGTCTAGCTATATGTATCCTAAGGGTTACTGTCTAATTATGCCAAATAGCTACTATCCTATCACATCCTCATGAAGTTAATCATCTTTATGGTTGATTATATTGAAAATATTATCTTGATGATATATTCTAGTTTGTAACATCATCTATTAATTAACAATAAATTTGGAACTGAGCATCTTCAAATACTTCAATTTTCAGCAATGTGTAACTATAAATAGAAAATAAAATTCTTTTAGTTTTGATTAAAATATGTTAAATACTCTTTGAAAATGAAAGAATTATTGATTTATCATTTCCTTTTAGGTTATTTTAATCAATTATTCACAACTGAGCATTGATGAACTATTTAATTGTTTAAATCAGAATGCATAGCTATGATTTTTCTTAATATTATTCTATATTAATATTATTCATTATCATAAGTTAGAAGATCAATTCTTAAGTTTTAAGATATTAGTTTTCTAAAATTATAGTTCTTTTTAAGGGAATACTTATTTAATGATTAGACATAATTAATAAAAATTGGTGTTAATTTTTATTATTTTAATGAAAAAATCAATAAGTACTTCTTCATATAGTGGCTATAAATTGAATAATGATTCAACAAGAATTGAATCATTTCCAGATTCAACAAGAGTGTTGTAGATGAATATTAGTCATTATGAGGACACCTTGACTCAAGAAGTTTTTATTTCCACAGCTTATGAACATATACGAGAAGTCAGAGTATACTGATTAATTTATTAACAGGATCTAATTGCTAACTCTAGATAAAGTATGAAACCATTGAGAGAATCAATAAGTCAATTAAGATATTAGATACAGACCATTGAACATTAATAAAAGAAAGATTAGATTAATTTAGAATATGATATCAGTCTAAGAATACATAAATTAAAATAAGTAAGCCTTTTAATTGATTTATTAAAGAAAATAAATAAATTTGAAGTTGTTTAAACTGGAGAGTTTGCCATACTACAAGATTAAATATAGAAACTGTAACATGATGATTAAGAAATAATTCAGGATATAGATGCTTTAGAATTAAGAATAATAGGTTTAACTCCTGAAATTGGATAATACATATATTAAGGATTTTATTAATGAGAATTGTGATAATAACCAAAAGCAATTTTGTTAATACTATATTTTTTTTTAGTAAATTAATTTATGCATAATTAAAAAATTGTAACTAGATAATAGTATGATCTTTTCATATTCTAATAGATCTAAATTACATTGAGGAAATTAAATAAGTTTTTACAAATAATTGTATTTCAACTAAAGAGTTTTATAGTTAATAAGAATTTATAATTCAAATTAAATTAATATTAAAATCCAGTCGTTATGCGATCACCATCTCTATTTTCACCTGTATTATTCTTTTAGATAATAAAAGTCTAAACAACAAAGATATGAAAAGCAAAATGGGTCTTTTCAAACATTTTCAACAACGAATCAAGTGAACAAGGCTTAATTAGCTGATTTTAGAAAAGAAATACGAAACAATATTAGTTAAAGAGAGCCTTTTATTCCATAATAGGAAAAGAAACCAATTCTTATGACAAGTTGGAAGAAACATGAAAGAAAAAATACGTAATTTTTTCAAAATATTATTTACAGAGAAGGCAATGTGGCCAAATATATGGCAAGATCTTCACCAAAGAAAAGTCTATAAGGAGGATTAAATATGGAAGAAATCTTGTAAATATTATTTTTATCTTTGCAGCACTTAAAAGAAATTTATTGATAAGAATTAATCATAAAATACATTTTATTATTAACAATAAAGAAAAGTGGATTAATTATTTAAAAAAGAATAAAATGATTCATTTAGTAGATAAGACAACTCAATCTCTAATTTATTGAAACCAAAAAGATCATCTTAAGCAATTTTGTCAAGATAATCAGGAAGGGATTAATCTCCAATTAATTTAGAAAGGTTTAGAAGCTGGGATACAAAGTTAGATCTTCAATTAAAGCAATTAAATAACTCTAAAGATATTAGCTTTTATAAATATTCTTAATAACCTTAAAAAGAGAATATTTATGAGACTAGTAAACCTCTTTAAACAAAAGATATATTTAATATTAACAAAAATGCAAACAATTTTAATAAATTTTTAAAGAATTCCTCTCCACCTAAATTCATTGAAAAAATACCCTTAACAGATATAGTTAAAATGTAATCATATTTCTCACAATTACCCACTGTAGAAATTGTAACAATTCCAAGAGGGTAAATTATTATTATAAAATTTTAGTTATTTATAAGAGCTATAGAATTTATAATAAACTCTGGCAAGAGTTGTCAAATAGTCATCTTAAATTATTTGAACAATATATTTAATCATTTTAAATTACATTTATTATTCTAATTGAGCAGCCATATCTTATATATATATATATTATATCTGAACATAACAGACATAATTATTACCAATTCTCATAAATAAATTTCTATGTCTATGAAAATTTAAGTACCTCCTTTTTAAGTAAATAATGAATAGAATAATTATTTTGATTTTTACATTATCTCTTTAACTTTGACAATAGAAATAAATTTTAAAAAAATTGAATATACAACAATATAAAAAGAATATCTTCTTAACTGCCACTAAAGTTAGAAATATCAATAATTAGACATTCATAATTAGGATAAATATAATCTATAGACCCTTTATTAAAACTTTCTCTTCTCTCAATTAAAAGATTAAATGAATAATAAAAAATCAATTGTTATTATTTAAAATTCATATTTATTAATTACTTGTTATTCAATATAATAAGATTGAAATAATTAATATATTTTTTTATATATTTAAAACATCTTTAATAAAAATTTAACATATATATTTGATAAGTGAAAAGGCTCAGACTCTCTTTCAAAATTATGAATTGTTCATTGAATGAGGAAAAGACTCTTGGCGAAACATGTAAGGAAATTGAAGAAAATTCATGTTTGAAAGTGAAAGTTACATTAATGAAGATTAATGCGTTTCTTAACTAGTAACATTTGATAGGAGTGGAGGACTTTCTTTCAATAATTATGATTATGAGAGACTTTAACTTTTGATCAAATTTGCAATTCCTTCATAATATTTATAATACATAGCGGCAAAGTCTAAATTTTAGTACAAATATTTACATTATGATTATTAAAATTACTATGATTATGGAGACTAATTCTAAAAAACTTAAGAATTATATAGTGATCTTAAAGGATCATTAAATAATTATTGAGAATTTAATGTGTTATTAAATTGATTCAGATTATTGTTTACACTTTAACTTAAAACACTTTATGCTACTTTATTTGCTTAAATTTCATTTTCATCTTCCTCTTTTACCTATACTTCAGAACTCTCAGCAGAAATGATTCCGTTTAAAACTTCTTCATTTTAATCATTCACAATATTATTAATTATTTTTTATTCTTACTCCTGTCTCTTTTTTAAAGCCTTTTATTTTTTTATTTTCTTTTTTTAGATTTTAGTATGTTTCTTTCTTTTTATAATACTACTTTTAGATGATTAACTATTATCATTTTGATTTTGTTATAGAATTTCATCTTATTATTAAGTCTATTTTAATTAATCAGTGTCTGTTTTTTATTATAAACTTGGTATAACATAATAAGGATTTTAAATATTCATATATTCTTTTCTAATAAAGGAATAAAATCTATTTTTTATCATATTTTCCTAAAAATAGTTTAGTTATAAATTATACAGGTCTCCCTTTTAATAACTTGGATATTTCTGTCCATCTTGATCCATATTTTTAATAAGCATCCATGACAATTAGATCTTCTTCCTTTGACCATGGTTCAACCCTTATTTCTGGGTTTAATTTGTTAATAAATCGTTCTCTAATTTACTTTCCTGTTCTCCAATGCATTATGCTAGCTATCATTCCCCAATTCCTTTTATGTATTTTAACTAATTCTTGTAATTGTTCATCTTCAATTGCGCTCCAAGAATGTCTAGAGCGTTACTAAACTTATTTAAAATTAAACATACTGAGACAGGCTTAATTCTTTTCCATCTTTAAGCGCATTAAGAAGGATTTCTATTATATAAATGCTTTGCCACTTCCTTCCAATTAGTTCCAAGTTCATGAATTGCTCTTTCTAACAACCTGTCTTCTTTTTAAGACCATATTTTTCTATTTTGTATTTTTTTTGTAGTTGCTTTTGCTGACTATTTATCATCTTCCATTTCATAACATTCCAATTAACTACAATTGAGAAATAATTTACTTATCATTTGGCACCATTCAAAATTTAATTTAATTATTTATATTTTCCCCATCAGATTTGTCATGTTTATATGTGATGAAAATATATAAAATAAGATTTGCAACAAACAATAATAAATTCAATATTAAAGTGGATTAACAATTTTTATATGTTTACAGAAGTTCTTCATCTTATTTATCATTGTTTTACTTAACATTATTATTTAAAACTTATCATTAAGATGCTAATCTATTATACAAAAGAAATATGTTTTGTAATAATATATAATAATATCCGAAAGAATTCATTAAAAAATTTACTTTGTTTACCAACCATTTTGTTTGATTTACATTACAAATTCATAAATTCTATATGTTTTAAGACTGAAGTGTAGTTTAATTTTCTTAAATATTATTAAGGTGATTATAAGTTAACATTCTAATAGAAGATTATATTAATTATCTTTCATCATATTGAAATTCCTCTTTTTTAAATTCATAATAATAATATAATACAAACATAAGGATTATTCAATTAGCTTTAGTTTAATATTTTAGCAAAAATCAATTTTAAATCAAAGCTTTTTTAAATTAATTCTAAAAATCAATTTTTATATGCTTATAATAATAACATAAAAAGGTTTTATATACAGATTTTAAGTTATTAATATGATTAAAATTTTCAAATTATATCAATCTGCATTATTTTGCTAAACTATATATAAATTAATGTTATTATGCTTTGATGATGAGGTTTTTATTGAACTAATTCTGAATTACAAGATATTATCACAAATTTATATATTATGTTAATTATTTAAAATAAAATACGGGAAAATCATAACTATACTCAATACATATATAAGAAAAGGATTGGCACTCTTTCTAAAACAAGTGAAATATTAAATGTGTTTAACCCGGAAACGAATACTATTTCTTTTTTTGAAAAATTGATTTACAATATTTTTATTGATTATTTATTAATTTTATACTTAGTTTTTCTAATAACTCATTCAAATTTCATATATTTCTTTTTCTTTTCTAAAATATTTTATTATGCAATATCAATTCTTCTGATTTTCTTCAATAAGTTTGAGTTTGACCTATGTTAAAAGTAACAGATGATTGAGATTATACCGAAAATTATTGAATAAATTAGAATCTAATGAATTTATCAAATTATTATTACAGCAACAAAACCAGTCAGCTTTCTTATAGATCTTTTCCAATAATTGATTTCTTTAGGAACTTTCTTACCTTAAAGTTGATTCCACTCTTCATTCTTTACAAAGTTTGAAACTCCTTCAAAGGTTAATTCACCAGTATATCTATACATAAGACTATTCATATCAAAGTAAACTAATGATGGAAATGTCGGTACTACTATTCTATCTCTAACATCTTCATTTTCATATCTAATCTAGATCAATAAAATACATATCAACAGCTGAAAAGTACATATTTGTAGTTTTGAATTCCTCTGCTAATTTATCAAATATTGGTATAAATTCTTTAGATTATTATTCATGCTCCATAAAAAATAATACAAACCATGGCTTCTCCATTTTCTTATCTTATCAATCATTAGCAAATTTACCTATTTGTAATTGATTGAAAAAGTCATAGTCTTTTAATGCAATAATTCTATATGAAAATATTTTTGATTTTTCAACACCTTGAATAGTTAAGATAAGTGATATTAGAATTAAATATATATACATTATTTATATTAAATTAAAAGTATTATTTTTTTATTTAATACAAAATTAGTCCAATATTTGTGATTAAGAGGAGAATTTATGATTCAAATTCACACAGAAATACTTTTATCTCACTATCATAATAACATATATTTTAATTATTCCAAAGTTAGTCATCATATTAATAATGAAGATTCAAGTTTCATTTAAGTTTTATCAAAGAAAAAAAGATGACTTTTTTATTTAGATTCTTTTTGCAATTTATAATTATTAATATTATAAAAAAAGCCAGATAATTATTTGTTTGATAATTGATTCCTCTTAAATAATATCAGACTTATTTTATATTTAATATAGTGAGAATGTATTTAAGTTTTATTAAGGAACATTTTACACCTAATTAAGAAGAACTTGATATTTTAGAAGCTAAAGAAACATAAGATTTGTATTCTGATGTATAAATCTAAGGTGGATTTGTTTAAGTATTCTAATGTAATTAATTAGGTTTATTCTAGATAATGCAGTATATTTGATTCTGAAGTATATAAAAGTTAACTCAATGTATTTAAGAAATATTTGTTAAATTATGAGAAATAAAATCCTAAATTAAATGGATTTTGTCTTGAGAAAGCATTTTATGTAGAATAGACCTATTCACTTGACTGTTAGGTTGAATCTCCAGAAACTTGGTTAAGAGAATAAGTAACAGTTTGGTAATTACCAACAGATATTGTCAATAAATTGAATTCTAAGTGTTTTACCTTTGAAGATATAGCTAAAAGACATGGGAGTTAAATGGTTGACATTCGTATATAAGATCCAAATACAGATACATTTACACCAAATATTGAATAGAATTGTATAGCTAATAAAATGAGAATTGATGAATATTGTAAATATTTGAAGAACAAAACTGAATTTTTGTAGAAACATACTGAATATTCACCTGATAAAGTGTTATTTGCTGTAAATGTTGATATGGATAATTGGGATGAAGAAACAGGTTAATTATATGAATATATGCCTCAATCATTATTGAAATATGATGGATTAGCGTATATGAGATAATTCTGTTTGGGAGTGAACATTCCATAGATATACATCAAGACAAAAGGAGTTTGGACAGGTGGACATTAAGAAAACTCATCAGTAAATTCTTTAAATTTTAATCATGGTCCTGGAGATTGCCTTTGGTTAACTGTAGATACTCAACATATATAAAAATTATATGAACTATTACCTAATCTATATTAAATTGAAGGTTTATGGTTTAAAGAGATTGACTTCTTTTTGGAAAACAATATTCCAATAAAATATACCATATAAAAAAAAGGAGATCTTATGATTTTGGGAGCTGGATGTTTACATTGGGTCAAGAGTTTAGGTAATACTATAAATACATCTTGGAATTTATTGGTTTATCAAGAGGATACCTTTTAATAAATATATGATAGATAACTTATTAATGATCAATACAAAATATCAAGTGTTATACCAATTAAGAACTTATTTCTAGATATTTATATTCATCGTAAATCTCTTCAATTAAAAATGTTCTTACATTAATTTATTTAG
Source organism: Paramecium biaurelia (assembly GCA_000733385.1). Classification (NCBI taxonomy): domain Eukaryota; phylum Ciliophora; class Oligohymenophorea; order Peniculida; family Parameciidae; genus Paramecium; species Paramecium biaurelia. The sequence continues at coordinate 10,204 of JPFL01000133.1, forward strand.
GAAGATATAGATAATTACATAAAGTAATGTTCAAAAATAAAAAATTGCAAAAAGAAATTTAATTCTAGAGAAGTATTGTAATGTAACAATTGTAAAATGGAAATTTTCATTTTCTACTAATTACAAAAGGATTAAACTTTTAGATGTATTAAATGTTTAGAAGGAGATGAAGCAGAAATCTTTATGAAATATAAACCTACTGAACTTATACTTGTTTTAAATGCAGAAAAGTCTCCTTGTAGTTCTACTTTGTGTACAAGATACATGGGAACTACAGAATGTTAACTTGATAAACAAACAGAAGAATTTGTAAGTGAAAATTATGAATCAAGTGTAGATTAGAGTAAGAGTGCAGAATAATAATAGAAACCTAGATTTACTAGAAGAAAAGTGAAAAGTAAGACTTCCAAGAAATCTTAATAGACGTAATAATAAGATAGGTAAATTTTTATTATTATCTAATTAGAAATTCTAGTGCTTAAACAAATCAATAAAATAAGTAAAAGAGAACTTCTAAAAAGACAATTAAGGGATAGGATGATTTGATTTCTGAAATTTTTACATCTTAAAAATCTCATTAAAAAAATGAAAATAACACAAAATCTAAGTTGAATAAAAAATCATAGAAAATTTAAAAACTAGAAAGCAGTGCTAAAAGTGTATCATGTTCAGATTTTGATAGTCATTCTTAAATTCAATTAACTAAAAAAGGAAAGAAAATAAATGATTTATGATTATCAATATTAATGTAAAATAATTAAAATTTATTAATATAATGAGTACATTTGGTCAAAAGTATAGGGTTACAACTTTTGGAGAATCTCATTCAAAAGGAGTTGGTTGTGTTATTGATGGATTTCCATCTAACTTTAAAATTGATTAAGGCTCTTTGCAATACTAATTAAATAGAAGAAGACCTGGATAAACTAAATTAACTACTTAAAGAGATGAAAAAGATAAGGCTATCATAATTAGTGGACTCAATACTTAAAATTTAACTTTAGGAAGTCCTATAATGATTATGGTCTATAATGAAGATATGAGACCATAGGATTATAAATAATTTGATTAAATACCTCGTCCAGGTCATGCTGATTTTACATATTAAATGAAATATGAAATTAGAGCAGAAAGTGGAGGAGGTAGATCCTCTGCAAGAGAAACTATTGGAAGAGTTTGTGCAGGAGCAATAGCTTAATAATTTCTAAGTTAAATGAATATATCAATTTCAGCCTGGGTTTCTTCTGTAGGAAATATTGAAATACCTAAAGAAGTATAACAATAATTGATATTAAACCCTCCAACTCAAGATTAGATTGAAGAAGTTAATACATAATATTAATTCAGAAATCCACATAAAGAATCTGCATTAGAAATGGTAAAACTAATAGAACAAGTAAAACTTGATAAGGATTCTATTGGAGGAACTGTGACTTGTGTAATTAAAGGTAGTCCAATAGGATTAGGTGAACCATGTTTTGATAAATTTCAAGCTGTTTTGGCTCATGCTATAATGAGTATTCCAGCTACAAAAGGTTTTGAATTTGGTTCAGGCTTTGAAGGAACTAAATTAAGAGGAAGTGTTCATAATGACAGATTCAAAAATTTAAAACCTATTACTAATAATGCTGGAGGTACTTTAGGAGGCATAACAAATGGAGAAAACATTTATTTTAAAGTAGCATTCAAACCTGTTTCTACAATAGGTCTTGAATAAGAAACATCTAATTTTAAAGGAGAAGACATTATTTTAGAGGCTCATGGACGTCATGATCCTTGTGTAGTTAGTAGAGCTGTACCAGTAGTTGAAAGTATGGCAGCCATTGTGATTCTTGATTTGTATCTATTAAGTAAATAAAAATGAGTATTTTTTATAATAATAATATGAAAGTAATGGAATAACTGGAATCTGCCATTAAATCAAATGATATAGTGACTAAATTACTTCCAGCTCTAAAATTAATTACTAACTCATTACCATTTCCTGATCGTCATACTTATATCAAAGATCCTAGGTTAGTGAAACTTCTGTTAATTGTTTATCCATTGTTACCAGAAGCAATTGACATGATTTTGGGACAGTTACTTAATGTGTTCAAAGATTCAGTAGAATGGATTAAGGGTTGTTGTAAAGCCATAGAAGAGTATGCAATCTATAAATCAAATACGATTAGTTCATCAAAGTTTTATTCTCTTGAATTTTTTTAATAAGTTCTTCATTGTGCAGCAGAATCATGGTAATCATAAAAGAAATATTTAAATAGTTTAGAATTAGATGACATTTGTTATGGTTTTATTATATTTTTAAAACATGCAGAGTCAGAGAAGATGGTGTTATATATAATGAATAAAATTGAAGCAGTTAAGGAAGAGTATGGGTATGGAATTAGATCTCTTAGTTAGTTTTGTGAATTGGTTGAATCAAGTAATCTTTATTATATACTTAGCTGTTCTATAATTGTATTAAGAAGAAAGCAATAAAAATACTGAAGATTAACATTTTAGATCTGTTGCAATTGGATTATAGGAGAGTCAGAATAGAAAAGTGTTGCATCATCAAAATACTCTTTCATCACCTTCATTGAGATCTCCTGCTGTATCTAGATAAAGATCTGAATCATTTGGATCTCTCAATGATGAAATAGTAGATAATCTTAACATTGAAGAAATTCTAATCTAAGAAAAGCCTCGAATCTTTGATTCTGAATAAGCAGAATATTTTAAATCCAATGAAAGACTCTAAAATTTAATATACTTCATAACAGATCCATATTTCTCATAACCTAGTCTTATATTTGATACTGATCTTCTTGCAGAACATTCAATAGAATTTGATGAAAACAATTACAAAAAATTTAAGAATATCAAAATAGATAAATTATTTACAATAAGATCATTTAAAACTTTACTCTTTCTAACAGATTTATGCAATCACAAATTGTTAACAGAGGCCAACAATCATCTCACCTAAATCATTTGTAAATATTAATTATATTATTCTAGTTAGATCAATCTCAGGGTTTCTATAGAATAATTAATCGATTGGTAATATCACTCATATTGTGGCACTTATTTAATTTTATCTAAAGAATGACACTAAAGATACTATATATTACTTTCTATATTGTAATCTTCACTTCTAGTTCTTAGATTATATATGTATTAATAATAATAACAAACTAAATTAGATAATTCACATGTCATTGATGTTTTGATTAGATTTATAGATCCATCTTATAATAGAATCCCTTCATAATTAAAAGATGATATTTGGCATTTCTTGAATAGTCAAGGTTTCATCTCATACATAATTGGTCGTATTATTAATAAAGATTATTTGGGTGTAAATAGAAAAGAATTTCATATTTCAAAAGAAGGATATAATATACTCAAACGTATTTATGATTAAAAAGTTATTAATGGTAAATAAATTTAATATATTTTAGATGAAAATACTTCAGAGTAACATACTTATAATTTGAGTTCTAATTTAGATCAATATTTGGGTCCATTGATGCCTGGTAAAACTATTTAATAAAATTTAATTAAAAAAAAGAGAGTATTACATGCAGCTTAAACTTAAATTTATTCTAGAAGACAATCAGGAACAGCTATGACTGGAAAATTCAATAAGATAATACTAGTTGAAAATATACATATATCAGAATTTAATGGATCTTAATAAGATATTGATAGATTTAAAGATGTTATTTAGTTTTATCATAATAATCAACTTGATAATGAAGATGCAATCACTCCTAATTATGGTACAACTAAATTAGGTAGTGAAAAGAATATACCTAAATCAACTCATAGAAATGTATAAAGTGATTAATTCTTCAAATCAGAATTCTTAATTAATTAGATAGATTCTAAAAATTTAGATATTAAATCATTTTTAAGTGAAAATAAATCTGTTGATACTAAATTACCTTCTCTTAAATAAAGTACAAAAATTAGTGGTGGTAGTGTACATACAAGTCGAATTCAAAGATAATCCTCAAAATAAGGATAAGACTTAAATTTTAAGAAAAAAAAATCATTAAAAATAGAAAATATTGAAGAAATTTCTATTAGTTTTAAAAAACTTAACAATCCTATTTCATCACCTACTTCTGCTTCAAGATGCCATCAATTTTATCCAAATAGTGATATTAGTGTTGTTGATCATATCATGAGAGATGAATATTAAGAATATATTCAATTTAATAATGAATTCTCTTCTTATTAAAACACTCAACTATTAAATCTTATTGTTAATACATTTGAAAGTTAAAATTATAAATTTTAAGCTTAAAATGATTGTTTTGCATAGTTAATTGATGAAAAATTGTTTAATTTTGAAAAATTAATTAAACACTACACTTTAAAAATATTAGAACCTGAAAATGGTAGTGCTTATGAATTGGGATTTTTGATAATTAATGTACTTAAGAAATTATCAAATTGTAATAGTCTTTAGGAACAATGTAATAAAATTTATAGAAATTAAATTCCTAGATTATGTAGGAACATTTCTTTATTAAATAAATAATAATAATTTCCTTAGTAATTAAATTTACAATCATATTCTGTAAATGTTATTGGAACTTAAAAAATAGTTATATATGAGATATTGTAAATTATGATTTGCAATGTTAAAATAAAATATTCTAATATCTTTATTAAATTGAATGATACAGCAATGCACATATTAACAATATAATTCCATACTAGTTTTCATAATGGTGTCTATTAAAGAATTTTCATGACTTTAGTTAGACATTTATTTGTATATGCATCAGAGAAATAATTACTAAGTTTAGTTTTCAAAGTAAATCTTATTGAGTCAATTCATGATGCCTACAAAAATACAGTAATAAATAGGGTTGTAATTAAAGATTGGAATACAGAATAATATATTCTTTATTTGTAATAATTAAGTTAATTAATTATTATTGCTTTTGATCTAAGAGAAGATTTAAAATAATTGAGATAATCTTTAATTAGATTATAATCTTATTAAAAATTAAAAGAATTATCTTCTATATCCTAATTTAAATTTGACGTCAATCAATACACTAAAGATCTAATACTTGCAGAATAATAGTTAGTTAAAATTAAATTATGATTATAATTTATGATTTTTATTTATTGATATCAATGTTTTATTTTATCTGCCATTTCTTATTATGATTTACTCAAGGCAATGCCTTTAACTCTTTCATGTTTTTAAGCTGCTGGTGCAGGAACTTTGATCGGTTTCAATTACCATATTTCTTCAGCATACTCTTAGATTGTTCTATCACTGCTAAATTTAAAAGATCTGATAGCATTATAAATACTCTTTTTAGCCCATTCATTTGGTTAACGATACAAATCATCAACCTATACTATCTTAATCAATTAATACCTATTATTATGCTTTAATATAATCTTTAAAATCTTAACCAACTAAATAATTATCATTCTTATATCTAATACTATCAACAATCCATTTCAATTCTTCATTTTGTCCTCCAAATCTTCCATTATCAATTTCTTAAAACACTTTAAGTAATTCTTATGGGAAATATTCATGAGGATC